>SGJC01000961.1:0-10466 GCA_009887335.1 Henneguya salminicola
TCATGTGGAGATTAAATTTAAATAAAAATAACTTTTTGTTTATTTTAGGGTCGTTTTAGGGTCGGGACCATTTTAGGGTCGCAAATAATAATACCCAATTTTCTGATATTTTTTTAAATTTATATTTTTTCATATTGTTTGATTCAAATCAATATATGTAAATCATTAACACAATATCAAAGAACAGCTTTCTGTGTCGCATCAGGTAGTTTTTATTATAAAACTAAAATACCAAAAACTGAAAAAATACCTAAAACTAAACGATAAAATCTAGACCTGCTAAAGACGGAAAGTAGTGATGGGGAAGATGGGGGGGGGGTGGCTAATAAGTACACATAATCCTATTTTTATGAGAGTTTTTAATGCGATACAACGAACGATGTTTTTTTAACCCCAAAATAATATGTTTATTCACAATAGCAGAAATTGTGTGTCAATATAAATGACATTACCCACAAAATACATAATATTAAAACACAACACACAAAGGTCGAATACGCTTAATTTTTGTTTCTTATGCGCATGCACACAAACGTGAATATTATGAATAACATGCTTCTTGTCTTTTTTTGTGAACTGATTCAAAACTTATCCACCCCACAGAAGTCAAATGAGTGTAATTATCTCATACTCATGTATGGGGGCATAATATTAAATTTTTGGGTCAAAATATATATAACGTTATCCCTAAAATCTAATCTAAAATATCTAAGTGTATAATTAGAATGATGTAAAAAATAAATAAATTTAAAAATAGGTGTTCAATTTCAAGAAGAATTTTTAATTCAATACACAATGTTCGCGCACGACAAATATTTATTTACATATTGTTTAATGATATATTTGGCTTTTAAAAAATAGAAACTTTATTTAACCTTAAGGTGGAACGTTTAATTTTTTTTAATACAAATTTTTATTTTGCATTGATACGAACACACACGAATAATTATCGAAATTTTTATGAGAATACCCGATGGCCCTATTATTGAGATAAAAAATCAAAAAAAGAATGTCGATCGAATAATACATTTAAAATATAATGTGACTAAAAATTTATACGTAACTTTGTATCCTGATCGAGTTACATTATGGCAATGTGAGGTATTGTAACGTTATTAAAATCAGCCAATGTCACCTATATGTATGAATCAAAGAGATTCTTGTTCTGTTGACACATTTGGCATTAATATGGATATTGAATGGAAAAAAGATGGGTCAATGATTTGTTTGTCTGTAAAGATTAAATTTTATATTAGACACATAAATCTTGGATTTATTTATATCAGGTTACTGAGAATAAGAATTCAGAATAGTTTTTACTCAATTAATATATTAGTTATCTCAGAGACATTTATCTTGAACAAATCTGTCTCCTTAAAGCATCAAGTAAAATAACATGGTTTATTCTAATATTTAACTTAAGTATGTCAATTATAAACGAAGCCATATTTCTATCAAATGAGGATTGTAAATTTGAAATTTTGCAATGGCCTAATAATGTCAACGAATCTCTTGAACGGCGAATTTGCAATATATTGCCAATTTTAAATCCTGATAAATGCAATTGGCTTCCGATTGGTAATTTAATTTTCAGACAATTGAACTCACATTAAACACGGATTCTTTTGTTCTCTATTGTCTTTTCAAATTAAATAAAAAATGCATTTTTATTTCTAACCCATGGTCAAAAGTGGAAATATAGTAAAAAAACATCTTTAACCGAATATTTCAACAAAATGGGGGATAAAATTGAAAAATACTCCATTTTTGTTAATTCTGTTACGCACACGCGCAATCCTATTTTTAAAACTTGAGCATTTAAATTAAAACTTTAATACTAATATTCTAATATGAACGTCTCAAAGAAAAACTGGTGGGTTGTGATGTTACACTACAATTGATCCAAATGTATAATGCTTCAAAATATAAGTTGGAGAGTATCTAATTTATCTCAAAATTAAATATTCTTCATATATTAAACAAAATATGACAATATGTCCGAAATCTTGTCAAACCGGACCTTTTCGTAATTAATTTTTTGAATCCGTTTTATTTTCGTTTTCAGTTTCGTTGACATATTAGGGGGCAGCCTCACGACGAAATCTTCGATAAGCAGTTAACAAATTTTTCGGGCGCATTTTTTTGAATTTTTCTATTAAGGGGGGTTTTGCGACTAATTGGATGTTTTACAGAGTAATGTTTCTAAATATCATATATTCTAATATTTCGAGATAAACTTGTAAATTATAACACATTTTCCCATTTCATGTCTTGATAAAAAAATGTACATTTATTAATTATCCCAACAGAAGCATTCTACATTTTTATGAATATTAAACTGCAATCCACACAAAATTATCCTAATTGCGCTGCTTATTATTATTATTTTAATTTAATTTTCTTTTAGTTTATTGTAACAGATCATATGAAAGTCTTAGGGCATTCTTTTAAGTTTAATCAGGCCTTATTATATATTCAAGTTTAAGAATCTAGCTTTCATGATGAAAAATAGCGCACGCGTATTGTGTTAATGCCGAATGTGTTTTTTATTGTTTTTAACGTTTTCGATATTACTAACTAAAATATATAAATATTTTTTATTTATTTATTCCTATTAAGTTATTATTTTAATCTTGAAAAACGATAAAACAATTATAATTTATAATCAAAACCCAAACAATAACGCACACAAATAAAATGTAAGGTGTCGCTTTTCTCATTCTACGTCCTAAGTCCAACTATTATTTACTCAAGAGTAATTTCGTCACACTAAATTTTATAACAAGATACGAAGTCCGGCGTCGTATGTAAATTTATGTAACGCCAAAAAAGGCATATTAGAACTCGTACGTCTTCCTAATAAAAATCCTGATCAAATCCCCTAAAACGCTGATATTAATTTTCTACCGACACCCTAACCTATTTCATTTTAATCCAAGGAACATACAAATAAAATCTTTATATTCCGTAGGGCATCGGTTCGTTAAATCAGGCTCGTGTTCTTCGGATGAATCGAAAACATTTTTTTTTGGTCGGTCACCAGAAATATATAAAGGATGAGATTTTTCCCCCTTTCCTTCGTTATTTTACTTTTCAGCGGGGGAGAAGGTAGCGGGGGTTTAACGAAATTTTTGTATTCTTAAAAGTATGTATCATCAACAAATGTTTGAGAATACAAACTGGATAGCCGTAGGAAAAATCGAAAATCTCGACCATGTATCTCTAAATACTTAAAACCATTTTAATAAAAATTGGGTTCAAAAATTTTGTTATGCTGATTGGCATATCGTTATAACAAAATTTAATCATTTTCAAGATTTTTTTTTACTATACCAATTAGAGCATGCGCGTCTGTTCGTATCGCTGAAACTTTTAATATCCTTATTTTGTTGCAATAAAACGACTACATTTCAACTAACTTTGCATAATGTATTCGGATTTCTATAAAATGCAACGAGAGTATAATTGACAAAAACACATGAAAATTATCTACAACGATAGTCAAAGAAAACTCTATGAAAAACTAGTTAGGCAAGGGAGTATATTTATTGTACACCTGACAATGGTCATTAACAACATTAAAAAAGAACCAAATTCAATTATCTTAAAAACATTTCACCTATTTTACTTGACAGGACAGAATATTTAAGAGAAAAAAAAATTATATTTTTATACTTATTAATTTTGTTCTTCTGTTTAAATATGCGTAAATTTAATTGCTGCAGCCTATTTGGCGGCGTACACTTAATACTACTTTTATCTTTTCTAATACACTAAGGTTTCCTATGGGCGAATATTTGTTATTATACACATTTTAAAATCTACACATACATGTATGAATATGTTTCAGATTTAATTTGGACACCGCGCGCGCGCACTTAAAAAAAACGGAAAAAATTGTTCGGTTTTCCTTAAATTATTATTATGAGCCGTTGAGATCTGGTGCCTTTCAAGTATAATAGGAAAAGACCATTTAACAAACTATATCGCGGCGAGGCCTTCTCATTGTAGTCCACAGATATTCTATTTTAAATTTAGACATTTTAAATTATACAATCATGTATAGTCATAATAAATCACCCAATGATATTTGAAGTTTTTGTTTGAAAACTATCAAAATTTGTTCTGAAACTAAAATATTTTTAAATGTTCTATTTTCATAATTTTTGTCAATTCAAATTTAAAAACGAATAAGAATTTAAAATATACGTTTAGTTACTATTTTTTTTGCTTTACAAATTTTTTTGTTTCTTACTTTTCCAGTGGGATTCAAAATATTAGTGTCTGTCAACATCTTCAAAATATGTTACCATTTTTTATTACGTGTTTATACTTCATTTTACACATACTGCGCAACTATATTGCGCACTGCCAGTGCTTGCTTTTTATTTTTTATTCAGTTTTTGATGAAGTTATGATTTAATAGTATATAAATATTTTTTTTTCTGAATTTTTTTATTCTGTCTTGCCACATTTTCATTTATAACTATTCATATTATTATATGGTGGAGAAATATTAATACAACGTTTAGGGGTAAACATACTTTTTAAAAAGTATCATTTTTTTATAAAAGTTTAAATCGTTATCTCTTTTCAAATTTGTTTTTGAAAGAGGGTAAAATTAAAAATGTACGTTAAATATTTGACAAAATTTGCTGTGAAATCGAAACAGGTATATTTTTTTTATTTGTATCGATTAAATATGTAAAATTCTTGCTGGGCTCTTGAAAAAAGCTTCAAGATCATTCATGTCAGTTTCCAACTCTCAGGTAGATAATGTTACTGGACAAGATGGCTATTGATAGTTTTACGTTTTTTCTAACTTAACCTCACAATCAATCTCTATATTGCAATGATGCTGTACCATTAGAGCATGCTCGGATGTGTAATCTTCTTTGTGTCTTTTGGTGTTGCTTTTCAGAAGATGGATCTCTGTTTTCCGGACAGTCTCAAAATAATTTAAACAACGATATCATTTTTATTTATCCGTTATTTTTTACTAAATTTAGTGTTTTCATCAATATGTTGAAACGCTTGTTGAAAACGCATAAACCCGCCACCTTTTATTTTCATTCGTTCCACTCGTTTAACAGTGCTCTAACATAGCGGCTAATTTAATTTTGGGCCATTTTTTCTACATTTAAAAACTTTTTGTTTTATTAAACATTATCAGTTAAATTTATTTATATTTTTAATTTTTTAATTATTTTAGTCAACGGAAATGTATCACCTATCACTATTGTCAAAATATATTCTTATATGAATAGTTACATTGTATGCCTTCTCTCTATTGGCGCCGTGTTTATTCTTTATATATCCCCTGGTAATTTTGTTCGAAATAAAAAAACCCAGATTCGGATGTTTTCGAAAATTTTGCACGAATTCACGATGATGATATTTCTACATGCGTTTCAATTAATTATATAACTAATATAATTATTGTCGGTTATCAGAAGTATTTTGCGTCAATAATAGTAGCGGGATTATTAAAGGCTATTTACCAACTAAATCAAATAAAAATCGCCAATATATACATATGTGTTCATATCTTATCAACATTCCTCAAACTAGTAAATACTAAAATAGTATAAATAGACGGGGGCAAGAATCTTGGACCAGTTAAACTTCTTCAATGGTCTTCTGATTATACCACTCTTGCTGCGTCGTGGCTGAATAATAGTATTGCATTATTTAGCAAATACGGTTCAAATATTGCTTTCTTCCATCCAACGTAAATATATGTCATTATTTCAGTTTGTTAAATATTAATACAACATCAATTGCCGCAATGGTATATGAATATTATATTTATTGAGTCATGGGGATTTTTCGGGTATTCACTGTTCGTTGGTTTAAATGTGGACAACCAATCATTTATATATCGAATAAATATGCTAAAAATTTCAAACGTTTCTCCTTATATTTTATTGTAGAACGCATTACAAAATATAATTCTTCATGGTCCAGATTCAATTCATATATCATTGATTAATAATATTAATGACATCTCTGATACATTTAATTATTATTCCTCAAATCCATTTACATTGTATTCTTTCCTTACAGGAGAAAATTTTCGATCAATTTTAATACCAAAACAACAATTGCGTTTCATTAAAATAATTCTTGTTTTTTGTGTATATTTTTTATATTTTTAGGATATTTCTTTAAACATTAATAGTTTCAAATTAGCTATTTTAGGACTCACAGGCTTGCTTGTTTATGATATTTGCAATGATATGTGGACGCAGCCGTATCAAGTTGAGGTATTTTAATCATATACAGAGCTTATTATAAATCATCTATAGAATAATAACCAACCGCCTGGCGGCGGCGCTACAAAATATTAATGGCGATCTATTTTTATTTTTACCCAAAATTTATACTTCAATGAGTAATAAAATTATTTAAAAAGTATAAAAAATGATTTAAATTACTTATCTGAAATTTATTATTCATTTAATGATATGTAACATGTTTAAAAAATATCATTTGAAATATTTTTTAGCGCCGCCGCCAAGCGAGGGGTTATTATTCTAAAGATCAACCCTTATTATTCTTACAAAAATATTGAATGATAAATTTAATTTTTTTTATTTTTGATTAAATTTATAAAATGTTTGTTGCCTCCTTTGGGCGGCTTTTTACACTATGATAGGAGACTTTAATATTCTGCAATATCATTAAAAATCGTTTTTGGTCTTATTCAACCGAATCATATTTTTCTTATAACAATATACTAATGAAGTATTTAGCCTTGGGGTTAACGTATCCTTATATATTATTTGATACTGCCTATTAGCAGCTGTATCTCAATAGTCCGCACTCCCTCATCATAATTCACGAATGTTAACTATCTTTTTCAAAATCGGGCTCTAATCCTGGTCATTGATTAAAATTAAGTTATTTTTTGGTCGTACTCTTGCCGCGAAAATCCATGTCATCTTCTTAACGAGCAGCTTTTATGCTCCCCTGGTTTTGCTTCCTTACTGCAAGGAATACAACATTTGCAAGATGTCAGCCAGTAGTGTAAGGGGTTGACTTAACATAGCACGCTATCTCTCTCCTCAATAGATACCGTATTACATGGGTATATAATAGAGCAGGTGCCTCAAAATGAGGGTAACAACCGTCGAGTAGATCGAAGATAGACTTTGCAGGGTTTTCCGAAAATTGAAATAAAATTTTTGCTCTAACTTGCATTATATCAACATCCATTCCCCCTTTTTTTTAAATCAAAATTACTTAATGTAAACCTTCAAAATATTAAATTTTATAATTTATGTTAATGGTTTAAATAATATTTATCTAAAGATACTGGCACTATTCACTTAACGAGCTACGTCTTTTATTATCTCTACGAATTACGACGCCGACACAAGACGAGAAAAGTGTTTCAAAACCGGATTTTCGGTTTTACAGCCATCGGTATTTTCCGTCGCGTATGCGCTGATGTATTATCTAATTCACCGAGAAGGTACTAGATATACTTTGGTAATAATATTAATCTGAATTTTATCATTTTTTTCTAAAAATCCCCAACATGTATAAAGAAATTTTCCTAGTTAAAACTCCAAATTGGATTTTTTTTTTTCATTCAGAATAATAAAAAGGATTTAGTTTTTTTCTTGACGACCTATCATAAAAACGAACTATATTCGTTAACTGAAAAGTCTGTCTAATTCTAACCTTTTTTAAGCATGCGTTGTTTCTATTATATTCATTTTAATATATATCTAAAATTAAAGACAATTCCACCATTAAAATGGTATAATTCTTATCTGGTTCATGGAAATTTATACATTGAGAAAAAGACTGAAAAAGTAAATAAATTATATTATTTTTAGAAATCGCATCTTAATAGAGTAATTTATTTTGTAATTTTCCAGATTTTATTTCATTCGATCGATACTGAAAGTTCCTTTCCAAATTTTAACACAATTACAACGGTCAACAAATACATAATATCCTATGATATATATGGCAGTTATATTATGATCATATTTAACACACATGTTGAAATATTTAAAATTATGGGTAGATACATCTATACCATAATAATAGGAGAGAAAGGAATTGTACTTAATAGTGTGTGTATGTTCCTGATTAAATTTTCGCCTCTTGACGAGATTACTCGAACTAATTTATATGTTTTTGAGGACAAGGATAAAAGTTTTATTTATATTATTTCAATTTTTAAGACATAAAAAAAATAACTATTTTTTTAATTCATCGGCAAACATTATTTGTTTGTACTCTCTCTCAAGAAGTTATAGAATTTTGTAAGATTCACGAACAACCCCAAAAAACAGTCGATAAAAAAATAGACTGTATAGAAATTGTGTCGTCTGTCGAAAATTTTTGGTTTTTGACCCAACCCAACATTAATTTTGATTTCAACCTTTTTGAAACTATTTGGGTGTATACGAGTTTTAATACATTAAAAGTACTCATGTTATAAATATTTAAGCTTTGCATACCTAGCAATGTTTTAAAGGAAGTTCATGTCTCATTTTTGACAATAAAAGATTGGTGTATCCTCGATTTTTCAATCCCTATCTACCCTATTTGTAAAATCGTATTCTAAAAATAGTAATAAATGATGAAAAAATGATCATAACTGGTGTGTCGAGTCATACCGATGATTGTAACTCGGGCACATTCTCTAGGCATAAATTTAGTATTGCTTTGAAAGTTTTTTTCATCCTCTTAAAATATAGACTTTTTTGATATTTCCAGATTTACTAATTATTTTGATGGAAAATAGGTGGGTGATAGTTAGCTTGATTTCAGTTTTAAGTCTGTTGCGTTTAATCTTTGCAAATATTTGAGTCAATTCAAAGATTATTTTGATCATAATATTGAATTAACTATTCATAAAGTGGTTGAAAAAGATAAAGATTTCCCATCACAAAATAGTATAATATTCAGCTTATTTAAGAATCTATTTTTCCTGCATTGATTCAATTGATTCAAAATTTTGATTCTTGGCTAAAAATAATTTGTTACTCAATGCGCAAGATGGAAACCTCGTTATGGCCTTTTTTTACCAAACACCTCGATTCATTACCAGCTTTATTTAATAGATGTGTGGAAAACGATAATATTGAACTCGCCACATCTTATTTAGTACTTATACAACACACAAATTCACCTGCAGAAAGCAGAGATGTTTTTAATATATTTCTTAAACTGCAGCTTGCGATTCAGATCCTTCACAAAGTTTTATTAAACAAATCATGGGATCTCGTTGAGAATTTAGTTCGTTACATAAAATCATTAAGTTATTTTTTTATAATCACACTGTCTTAGAATTATATTTTCAGCAACAAAATCAACAAATTGATCCGGTTGATCGATTCACAACATTGCTTTCAAAGCATGCAGAGACATTGTTAACGGATACAAAATTTAAACACTTGGGATATTTTATCCATTTTACAAATTTTGATTTAAAAAAATTTCTCACTTCAAACCAGTTAATGTTAACTTAATAACAAATAGTGGTAAACAAATAGCTCAAAAAGTGTGCGAATCTGATTTATTCCCATTGTTAATTGAAGATTTCAAATTTTTAGCTATTAAGCATCATTATATGAAAAAATGTGAAATTTTACTAAAACTAATAATTAGATATTAATTGTGATATTATTGATAACAAAAATATTGAAGCAATTTTAGAAAAAAAACAACTCGTTTTTATTCGAAATTATTTCGATCATGCCAATTTCTTCAATATTTGGATAAATATTTCAATGCTTCTATGCGATTTCGATTCTATCGAATCAATTTTATTAAATTCTCATCCACCAAATAAGGAAAAATATATCTTCATTTCCAACATCCTTTGTATGTTTAAATATCTAAAAGTTTATGACATCAATTCTTCACCGTAAGGGCCATTGCCATTTCTTAATTTAGCCAACACTCCGAAAGGAAAATAATATTATTAAAAAATTTATATTTATCGTTTTTTCCACATGAAGTAAATGATATAGATGAGACTGACTTTACTAAACTTACCGACCGCATTCTAAATCATATTGAACCAAAATGTAGCTAATTAATTATGTTAAACCTTATTTTATTTTTCTTTCACTTTAAAATTTTCTCTACATTCAACTTAATATTAATCTCCGGCATACATACGCATAAATAGGTCTTATATTATTTAATGAATTGCTTGATATTCTTATATCATCGTTTGAATGTACAAATCCTTACCTTCTCTAAGTTGGCGTTATGCAACTTTCAGATTGGAAACAACCACTGGCTAAGCTTCAGGGATATAGTGACGATTTTAGCTTAGACACATAAAATAAAACTATTTCAATTTAGGTACTCCGCATGAGTACTTAATTAAGTTACGGTATAAACATCTCCACATTTCTCTATTTTGTTCCTTTTAATATTTTATTGATGATAAGCATTCAACTGGTATCTTTATATTAACTATCACGCCATTC
>SGJC01000962.1:0-13453 GCA_009887335.1 Henneguya salminicola
ACCTAATAATTAGTAAATATGTTTTTATTATTATATATAGTGTTTTGGTATGGTTTTTTTTTGTAAAAAGCGGGGGGTCCCCAAGTGCAAAAGATCCAACTTTCCATCTACTGAATTACCAAATATTTTAAAACACTTTCCTATGCTGACATTTCATTTCTGCAATTTAACCAGGAATATTTTAAAAGACTCTTACAACATCTAGGTTTATTACAATCCAATGCTGAATAGTGTAAAATAAAATTCAACATAAGAATAAGGCCAAGTTCTATCGATGATATTGCATTACCCTACACTAAGTGTAGAAAATATAAGCGTATCAAATATGAACCTTTTTTTCTCCATCACAACTATCCCTTTATCAAAATTTAGGTATTTTTCTTATCTTCTTTTGGATCTTTTTCATATTCGTTGATCATGGATGAGCGTAGGATACAAGGGGCCGAACAATTTTTCTCTGGAAAGACATTATTCCAAAAATTAATGTCAATCGTGTAATTTCAATTCTGAAAGGATTGGCGTTTCAGGAATAATACTTCAACTTAACGAGTCCTTTCTCTCTTATAAAAAATCCAATATACGCCGTATTCTTGCCAGCCAAATATTTTTATTATTGGTGGTATATATGAGATGGGGATAATTTTCATTACTATTACATTTTGGAGAAATGGTCAAAAACTTGATATATATTTTAAGAGAACCCATCCTTAAAAGATCCCTAAAACGCACTGATCGGAGACATACATATAGAAAATCAGAACGCTTTAGAATCTTTCACAGTGTAGTTATTAAGAAGAAGGAGATCGATAAGAGGGATAGGGCATAATAAAATAAAATAAAGGCTTTGGGCATGCTCGAACATTTCTATCCCTCAATGACTAATAAAAGCCATGAATTGGTTTTTTAAAGATTTACAAGTATCTATTATAGAGGAAATTTAAGGGTCAGACCGTCAGGCCTATTATCAAAGAATTAAATATATTATGCCGGTTACGATCAGAATATGCATTTACTTAAATATAGAGATAGAAGATGTTTCATCGCTTTTCTTTCATGTTCAAAAATTATTTGCAAACTGCTACCAATTTTATAAAAAAAAATAGCAGTGGATATTAAAGTAGTGAGCGTTATATAATGAATGCTCTTTTTTGACCTATTTATTAACGTACATAAAAATTAAATATTCAAATAAATTGCATCTTAAACCAATATTAAGAGTTAAGTATATTGTATTGTTTTAAGATTTTCTAATGTTATTTTTTTCAGCAACGGGTAGATGTATAAATACTATCATTACTCTAAAGGTGGCACTCTCTCCTGACTCAATTTCGGCCTAGTTTTACCAAAATATTTTAATAGAATTATGGCTGATCCCGTGCATGCGTAAATTATCTGATCCTTACCACCATATTATTAAAAAGGATTTAATGGTTCAGCTTTCTGAACTTTTCCCCGTTTTCACAGAGGATAAATCAGATACGAGGGGCTTCTAACTACCTTTCTACAATGTTGTAGTTCTGTTGTTCGAATAATTTAAAAAATTAAGTTTTTTTACGGTCTATTCTCAGGTTTCTCAATATTTTTTCACAGTTTAATATGATCCGTAGAATTTCAAAATCGGATGATTAATTTTTTAGTCAAATTGAAATTTATGATTTTCATACTAATAGATAGTAATTCACAACTTTATTTTGACATATGCTTGTGAATTTATAAAAATTAAATTAATTTACATTAAATTTTTTTATTTTATTTTTATGTTTTTTTAATTGTTAGATTTAGTAAAGGTTGACTCTAATGATGAATTTATCCGCCATTAAAATAATATCCGCCGTGACATGCGCAATGTTAGATATCTTAACAAAGATTTTAGCCTCCCTCATCAGTATATGCCATTAATTAAATCGTGTTTGCGATTATTGGAACACAAAAATTTTTAATTTTTTCTCAACATTATTTTAACAAGTTTTGAATGTAAGCGCGATATCATCATCCGATTGTTATCCCATTTTGTGATATTTCTCGGTGTATCTATTTAGTGTTGCATTACATTTTCCCTTTATTTTATCCTACTTAGCTATTTTAAATATAATAATAATACTTCAAAAAATAAAAATTGAAAGTTTTTCATTAGTTGTAAATTGTTTTGCACTTAGTTAGTCCTCTTTCAATCTAATGGATAATTGTCTTCATTATATCAGCTGTACTCTTATTTCATTTTGGCGATCTATATTCTTGTAACATTTTGTGCAGCTCAATAATTTTTATGTTTTAATGCTTTTTTTGTGCTTGAACTGGATGTGTAAAACCTTACTGATCTTTTTCAAGAGGAGCTTAACGGTCTCCCATCCGGCCCTGATGCAGACGTTAGATAGATACCACTGCCAAGATTCAGCAGGAGTGTGGTATACCCACCCACTAAGCGTCACACATCCATCTCTTCCCTCTTGGGACGCCGTACCATAGGGCATTGTTCCAGCTTTTATGTTTTAATGACGACAGTAATATTGTGCAAGATATATTAGTAATAAAGAAACTATATTATTTCTTAATATTTGCCAACATATATAGATATTTGGCATACCATATTCTCCATGTAGTGAGTACTGCAGAGAACCCTTTTTTATATTAAAGCAAGATATTATTTGAAAGCGTTGAATTGAACCGAAGATAATGTAAGACGTTAAATGGATTTCAAAATATAATTTTTTGAATTCAATAAAAATTATGTCATATTATACCTTAACGTCTGTGATAATACGGTTTTTATTTCTCATGCAATTATTTTAATTTACAGGTCATTTTTAAATTTCGACCGTATTGATTGTAAAGGTTAAAATTGTCACATGATATCAAAATCAAAAAAATCGAGTATCAAAATTAATAAAAAATGTTCAATTGATCAAATATGATAACAAAAATAATTTTTTTTTAAATGTTCTTAAAAATGAAGATTAAAAAACATTTATCATATATATTATATTTTTAACCATCAAATCTAAAATTATGAAAACTAAACAGCGCATGCGATAAAATTACGTGCGATCATAAATTATGATGTGTAAACTAATATCAACATAGCATTAGCAAAATAATTAATTGTTTTATGATTTCTTAATAACATAAATTTTTAAATCTATACTATCATATTTTCAAAGTAAACAAGAAAAAAAAACTATAAATTCAAATCGGATATTTTTTACTCCAAAAACTATCATTTACGCGGCACATAAAAAGGCGGTAAATTTTAAAATATATATTTTTCAGCAAGATTTTATATACATGAAAATAAATAATGTTGCACTGGGAAACATTGCCATTCTCCCGATAATGTAAGGCTAAAGAAGTCATGAAGAAAAAAAAACAAAAAAAATGACTGTTTTGGATACGCCTCTTCTATATATTATCCGTAATTGTGTTTAAAGCTTTCATTCTCTGATGCAATAGATTTATAATCAACGCCAAACCTAAAAAGTGGTAAAAAGCAATCAGACGAGACAATAATTTTACACGAACGAGCCAAGAAAGATCGATTTTTTTTATAGGATCTAAAACCCGTTACCCTGATACTTATATGTGTAGAGCAAATATTATTGATTGAGTAAGAAGACGTCTACACAATTTCGTATGCAGATTCAAACTCTGCCAGTCGTAATGGGGATTAACCCGTTAGGAAAAAACATAATAGGGCTTGCCAGCCTCGTTATTTTTTTTTATTTTTGAAAATAATCAAAATTATTAATTTAACTTAGACGACTGAAGGTGGAGCGCCTGTTGTTTACAGACAGTGGAAATAACTAAAAAAAAACCCTACCCGAGCTCTAGAAAGGAGAAACCCTACCCATAGGGCGTTGGTGCTCGGGGGAAGTTCGTTCAGCCGATATAAAATTGTAAATGTAAGAAAAGTAACTTTTAGACATATTCTCACAAAACACAATAAATTTTAATTTCATACCATGGCTCCTGGTTTTGCCTCCTACGAAGCCTAACAAAAAAAGATAAATCAAATGAGTAATTCTAATTCCTACTAGAGCTGAGAAAGTCCATAATGAAAGCATTTCGAACATTATCAAAATATGTGCAATCATTTAGAATATGAAAGAAAGATTGATAGACCAATTATTATTATACCTTCAGATTTTCAGTAAGGATTTTTTTGAGATTAGATTTTCCAATACACGGTGATCGCCGTATAGTTTTTTCCCGCAAAATAAATTAAATTTTTATCATTATCTGCTTGGTGGTCTGTTAATAACACTTAAAAAAATTTTGGTTTACTTTTTCTTTATTTACATAATTCATGCTAAAATCGATAAAACTGGTTTGCCAGGTGTATATGATGTTTTTTTCCAATAATAGAAACGCGCGCGCGCGAGATGTTGTTACAAATAATCAAAAATCTCAGACAAAATAGTATTGCAATAGATTTTGAGATGGCTGTTTATAATTTGAATTTTTTGATGTTTTCCTCGTATAATATTTAGGGAAACTATTTTAATTTTTTTTCATTGTTAATGGTGTAAAATTCAAAAGCATAACTGAATTCGTCAGAGGATAAATATAAAAATAATTCTATCTTTCAAATAAAAATTATCCCTAGTGTATTTTTTGTTTTAATTCAAATTATATATTTCGCATGGGAATTAATGTTTTCTACTTTTTTATCAAGAGAATTATTATTTTCTTAAAATTTTATGATATGTGGAGGTGATTTATATTTCACGCCAAACTAATACTGATACATGGAGAGAATCTCGATTTCCTATTGACATGCGTAATGTGCATGGATTAATTTTAAATAATCAGGAACGAACCATAAATGCATTTGATGCCCGGCAAAAGAAATTTTCGAAATTTGTTGGTTCTTCTGTGAGTCTAGATTCATTTTTATCAGCTAGGCAAACTAACCTAAATTTCTGGGGGAATTTAATATCAAACAAGTGTTGGCAGGCCATTAAATAATCCTCCACAGTTAAAAGTATAAATATTTGAATTCACAGCTTGAAACAATTATCTGGTCATTCAATCAAGGAGATGTTTTAAATTATTTATCCTGATGAGATATAAAAAAATTTCGATTTTAAAATTTAAAACTTTTATAATTTCATAGTTGTATCAATTATATTTTATTTTTAAAAAAATCTGAAGATAATAGAGAAAAACTAAAATTCTAATACATCTCGTTTGAATTCGGCAGACATCGGTTCTTTACAAAATAAAAAAAAGATTGTCTTTCAAATATATCAATAACATTAGTTTATGTTCAGATTAAAAAAAAGTTTAAAATTGCTTTATAAAAATTATTTACAGAGCCGGATTTTAAAATAAATATTCAAATCAATTGTATATTATCCATAATATTTTCGTATAATTAAAAAAAAGTTTTGATTTAACTTATTTAATCCATCATAAATAAATTGATGATAAAATATTTTCATTATTTTCTCATTTAAAAGGCTTTACTGAGTTTTTAATCTAACGGACTCAATCATTGTAATGTAATCCTATATTATAACGGTCTTCACGAACCAATTGTCTTGATGAAATATTAACGGATGTGATCCAGAACTATTGTTAATTTTAAATATTCTCTAATTTCTGCAGTTAAACATAAATTGCCGAAAACTGAAATTATTGGGTGTTCTTTTCATTTCAAACAATCCATTTGAACAAAACTTATAAAAATTGGGGTGAATTATTCAATTAAAAACCTGTTTTAAAATATAAATATAATTTTTAACAATAATTCCAGTATATGAAATTTAATATAGAATCCAACATATACCAAGTATCATAATAACAAATGAAAATTAAAATAAATTCTTGTTTTATTTTAATCGGGCATGGTTAATAAGATTCGTACCGTTATTTTGAAATTTAAAACCTAAACGATCAAGGGAATTTAACCAGAAAAACTAATAATGGCCTAGAACGCTACAAGAGGCGCTTCTAGGTCTGTATTTTTGAATTTCTTCCCAAGCTTACACTATTTTATTTCAACTATTATATGAGAATGATAATATTATAACGATCGGTGAAAACAAATAAGAGAAGCCAGAAATGGAATAACATACGATCACCTTGGATTTAATCTTCCATCGATCAAATTAGACTATGTATTCTGAAAAGCGGCAAATAGGACTTAAAATGTAAAAATCATACTTTTTTCTGTTGGAATTTCTTTAATACAAAAAATCGTGTAATTTCGAAGATTCCTTCCAATCTCGTACATTTTTATGCTAATAAATGTAAACACATGTTTATATGTCAATTTTTCCTTATAACTGGGCGAACAGTTTATTCTCTATTTTTACAGATATTTAAGGCTAAAAATCTCAAATTTTTTGGTCGCTGCATTATTTGAGTGCAATGAACGAAAATTTAATTGCATGTTTTAATTTTTGTAGTAACTTCTGTTTTTGTTGATTTTATATATTTCCCATGATTAATCATTTTAACTTAGCACGATTCACATGCGCAGACGGTCATAAATTTTAAAAATAATTAATGGTTCTACTTAATGTCTGAATCTAAAGTTGGAAAAAAAGTAAAAAAAAAACAAAATTTCAGAGTAAAATTGAATAAAAATTGCGTACCTTATACATTTAAGGTATGGGTTTCGCATCGCATAGGATTTTGTAACCCGTATTTTAGGGTATGCCGAAACCCATCAAAATTATTTAAATCTCAGATTGAATTGACGCATCTGACACTGTTCTTTTTGTTATCGGACTAGATTGTAAAACCTGATTGGTCTCTTTCGAGAGGGCTTCACAAAACACCCTCAGGCCCATGCCGGCGCCAGATAGACCCCTCTGCCAAGATCAGAAACTGTGTGAAAGCCCCACGCCTACCTCTTCCCTTTGGAGATGCAGTACCCCAGGGGCAGGGCTCGACTGATACGGTAGAGATAATTTTTGCAGTAGCATCCTCGTATTTTTAATGAAAAATCAGTCGAAATAGAGGTCGAAAAGTTATTTGTAAAGTTACTCATTTACGAGATCAACACAAATTTTATAAATCGATCGACAAGAAAAAGAGTTTGACCGCTCAAACTAAGTATATCATTAATTATAATAAATTTTTAACTTCTCTCTATTATAGGTAAGGGTTCTCAAAATTTGAAAACTGCGACCTACATCTGTAATAGGGAAAACACTGAGGAAGAGCGAATAAAAAATTTTTATCTTTTTTACAATTTTAGGGTTATTCCGTAAAACTCCGTCGGCGATCCACACGTTGAGAATCCCCGTCATATGGTATAAATTTAGTAGCGAATTGTCAAGTGTATCAGCATTAAACGAAAATAGGAACGAAGTATTGTTCAAATTCAGTCAAACCTTTGTTGGTGATTTTCCGTTTTAGTTTGGTGATTGAACACCTCAATTTCAATTAATTCCAACCCGATTTTTTTTCATCAAAAAATTGTTCGGTGTGAATTTGCAACTCTCGGTTATTTCATTGATACAACGAATATTGTTGCCATCCTTTGATACTAAACATAAAATACGGTTTTAAAATATAAAGAATCAGAATAAATAGTAAATTAGGGCTACAGATAGATATACTCCAATGCGAAAACCGTGAGATTTCAGCCAGTGATAAATAGGACGTATTTTTCGTTGAAAATTCATCGCCTCAATATCTTTATTTTGATCAATTTTAATTCCTTTCATATAAAACTTACTCACGTCAATGATCTCCACTTTAAGCCATTTACCGAGGTCAGTGGAATCTGTTTTTATTAATATCTAAAATAAGATCATGATTAAACTTGTTCATAATATTTATTATGACCAACATAGTGATAACGATCTGATGCAAGTTCTGTTACGAGAACATCATAAATAGAACCGATCTATTTTAATGTCAAAAAAGGGCGCAACTTTATCATTGTATAAAGAATAAGATCTAAATAATTGTGTGATGGAACTGGTTCGTTTTTTTGCCTGAAAAGCTTCATTTTATTAGACTCTACTATATGGCCAGGAATTAGAGGCATACTGGCAGCTACAGTTCCAGGGCGGGGGTAGAATTGATTTATAAAAAGACTGTGAAATTTATATTTTTGGACAAGTTTAAAAGTTTCTTGAAAATTCTAAGTAAAAAAGGCAAAAAAACATCGTCAGTTTCGGTAGGAAATGCACATATAATATCAGTGGCAATGTTAACACCAGGTACCCTTAAAGGATGTGATAAATTCTTCTACTCATTTCTCATAAAATCAATCAAGGAGCAAAAATCTTCAATGTTGTATTCTCGGTTCATTTCGTTAAGAACGGAATCTGAGCCTGATTGAACAGGAATATGGAGGAAGGAATACACTCTTGGATGGCGTAAGATTAAGGCCATTTCCTTATCATGAATATGATTTGACTAACTTCCATATGATCCTTTATGTAGGGTGGATTGGTCATGCCTACTCTAATCATACCATAGTTTGGGGTAATGGATATAATTTCCCACAAAAGCTGAGGTAATGAGCTTCCTATGTCTCTACCATAAGCTCCTGTATCTTCACTTGTTATCCATAATTCTACAACACTTTCTGACATATAAGAAATTGAATTAACCATCAAACGATTTTTTGGCGCGGTTCACTATGTCTTTTACAGGATAACTCCCTAGGTGACCTCTCGAGTGTTTCGTCTTACAATATGTGCATTGATTTAAACAGCTATCCATTGATAGAAAGATATGTTACCCGGTACTAATAGCTATAATTTCAATATACGGGTTTCGACGAACTTTTGGGAGATCCAATGGTACATGCGTACTAATATTTCGTTTATTATTAAGTAGTTTTACAGTGTTTCCTGAATATTGAGTTTTTTTTTACCTTTGAGCGTTTCTTCGGTTACCTCGACAATTCTATCGATTTGGTTAACACCAATAACACTAACACCGTATATAAATTTGGCTGATGGCTCGCCTTGAGGAACACACCCCGCTACAATCACTAATATATTTAAAGATTTTGCCTGAAATAATTTAAGTGATTAACCTTTTTTATGAAGTTTTTTAAAGAATCTTCGCTAGGGGTTTTGACTGTACAACTATTCAATACCCATAAATGAGCCTCGTTTTCCTTATCTATAGTTAAAGATGACTATCACCAGTAATATTAAATCCATATTCATGAAGCAACCCTGCCATATACTCACCATCACTATTATTATGGGAACATCCCCATGTTTTTATAAATATTTTATAGGAACAAGGCACAAAACTTTCCACATTGTTTGGAGTGTTATATGGCGAAGAGTGTTTGAATAATAGAGGTAATCTTTTTCTAGGTTCATTTTCTAAAACCAGATCTTCAATATCTTGTATCATTTTTTTTTAATGCTAAACTCGCGCACGCGCGGGCAGTAATCTTACGCTTGCAGATATTGCACACTAATGAGTGTAGGAAAATTAGTTTTGCATTTCTACATCGGATTTGCTAAAAATTTTAAATTTTACACGAGAATAATTTTTTCAAAATCGGCGGAAAAAATATGATAAGATCGAAAAACGGGCAATGTACTGTAAAACTTTATATTGAATTAGAGTTGCAAATGTTTTCACAATTTTTAATTTCGCTCGGATTTTTATGAAGTCAGATTAACAATTTTTAATTATTCAAAATATCTTCGATTGTTTATATATGCATCACATACCACCATACAACCATAATATTGCGGCTACAGGCTTTGATTGATATCTCTAAATTTTTTCATTTTGTTTGAACGCGAACGCTCTCATAAAGGAACAATTTATTCGGTTCTGTTTCATGCTAATTATTAAGATTACGCGTGCAGAGTGTTTCTACCGCAGCGCTCATTAATAAATCGCGCATGAGCTCTAATCGAGGCATAACATTGTTCTAGAAGACAGGAGGGAAATGTATAATTAAATCTCGCCTTTAAAGTAAATAAATATGATATTTGTAATTTGTTTATTTTATAACCTTAATTAAGGCGGGAATATTATGAGATAAAAATACAAGTTTTTGATAAAATCTCATAATAGTACCAATTTATTAATTTCTGTTAGGCCATGTAATCATATAATTTTTGTGTGTTACAAATAAACTGTATAACTTACAAAGGAGTTGAGCGGGTGGCAAAATTATTTTTAACTGGAGCTTTCTGAGCGATAAAAAGGGAAATGAAAAAATAAATCAAACAATCATCAAAGAACGAATTATTAATCTTTCTATGAAAACAATATATGAGGTTGTTCGTAAATTACGCAACACCAAAAATGGCTTTTATATGCTATCTATCTCCTTGTAATTTTCTTTAAAAAGATTGCTAACCCGCAAAAACCTCCTTTAAGACTCCCATAATTGAGTATTTTTCAACCGTTGGTCAGTAAACTGACTCTGACCGCAAACAAATTTGCCACATTTTTGGTTTAGGAGATCTATTAATATAGGGAAAGGGTGTGTGCAATTTTTATGTTTGTAATAGCCATAAATTAAAATATATAGGTAATGAAAGATAATTAAATGTGGAAGCTTTCCCACGATCGATATCTTCCGACCGTAACCCCGACATTTAAATTGAAACTATGAAGAACTAGAAACAATGCTAATTGTGAATACAAAAATAAAATAAGGCAGACTGAGTGAATAAAACTAAAAAAAATACGTCTAGAAGATGTTGACGCGTTAAAATTAGACAAAAAGCATAAAAAAAATTGTAGATAACGAAAACTTCGTATACAAATTTAACTCAACAAATGTTTATTTTTTCTTTTTCTTGGAAGGAGCGGGTGCCACCTACACCGATAAAAGAAAATTATATACTTGGCCTTTTCGTCTTTTGGGAGGTGCTTCATCTTCGGATTCAGAATAATCCTCGTCGTCCTCCTCATCTTCTTCTGAGCTTCTGAATTCACTTTGGTCATCAGAATCATCGGCATCAGAGCTGTCTCCTACAGAAATATTACCATCTGATTCGTCTGAATGCGCAGAATCAGACTGCGAATCTGATTCATCGTTCTAAAATTTATTTAAATAATTAAACATCAGTTTTTTTCGTTAATATTTTAGCTTCTGTCTTAGATTTTGTTTCGGTTTTTTTTGAAGCTAAAGTTAACAAAATAGAGAACTACTATCTTCTTTAGAACTCAAGTCCTCAATAGATTCTTCTACCTCTTTTTCTTCCTTTTAAGATTAGAAAATTAAAAATCGCAAAATACCTTTCGGTGAGTTTCTACAGAGCTTTTTTGAGCTGGTAATGACATTTCAATTAGCAGAAAATAGCGCGTGTATGCGGCTGCGGCGAATATTATTTTATTTTTTAACCTTCGTTTCCTACTAATAATAACACGGTTGCTCTTCAAATTCAACTCATTTTAACTATATCGATTGTGTTAAAAAAATTAATTATCGATTTAATCAATTCGAGGTTGTTAATTTATAACCATTAGATAATTGACTGAAATTTTAACCACATAAGTAATTATCTATCCTGTGTTATTTTAAATCACTATTCATAATAATTTCGGTGTTATGTTTATGTAGCAATAGTTAAACCGTTTTATTTTTAGGGGGTTTTTTTTCGATATTAAATACTGTTAATTCCTGCGTAGATTGTTCGAACTCTACTTTATTGACAATTATTAAGTCAAAAACATGAAAGGGTATTGGGTGTAATATTACAACAACGTAACTCGTTTCAGATTTTGAATAAAGCAATTTGAATCTGTGAAAAATAAATTTATTAAACTAAGACTTTTAGTATTTATTTTAATTCCCCAAAGACGAAACCTTACGGTTTATATATTTATTTTTCGCTATTTGGAATTCACAAGCGATGCTAACTAATTAATTAAACTATACTATGACTACAAAATTATTATAATTTATAAATTAAATAAAAAATTTCGTTGAACCATCGCGCGTGTCCATTTTTTCTAATCTAAAAATATTTCATTTGTAATTATCACGCGGAAATTTACATGGACGTAATACATAAAATATATTTAAAAAATTTTTCACCCTATAATTAAATAAATGTCAATCTTAAAAATTTTATTATTGCCAATGAACTTTTTAAACACTTGATATTAACCGAAACGTAACGTCGGCAAATTTATTTAGTTTTAATTATCATTTCATTTAAATTACAAGAAGCGCTGAAGTAAATGTTTGTTTTTACAAATTCTAATTTTCCAACTCTTCTCTTTTTTTAGTATAAAATCACCCAGTATTGAAAATGTTTGGAATATTTATCATGCAATGTAAATTCTCCCATTGCCTTATTTTGGTACCTAAGAGTAAATGTAAAAAAAAAATTAGAATCATATCTCAGGGCTTAAACGTTGGAATTTTTATCGTGACTAAAAATATTTCTTAAAATATTAAAAATAACATACACAAACACTGTGATTCCCAAATTTGTTCAATCTCCAACCACCTTGGTAAATCATGATTTCTTCAACTTAATCCATTGTCAGCAAATTATTAAACGTTGTACTTGTGTTTGTAAGGTTGAATTAATCCCGCTAAAAATTGAACTAAACTCGTAATCTGGGCATAAAAACTCAATAAATTCTCTCCATCCATCCCCCCTTCCCATCATGCAACAATGAAGATTGGATGCTCAACGAGGTTATGTTTATAAAAGATCCCCGACTTTAAGAACTAAATTTAAATCAAGAAACAAACACAAACCCTACGACTTTGGCCTTATTTCGTGTCGAGAATATTCTCAAACCCTCTTAATATTGTTTGAAGATATTCCTTTTATAATTTTGGCCCCGTTCATTGTGAAATCAAACAAGCCCGCAACTAAAACATATTGAAATTCAAATCGAAAAGTTCAACCTTCAAAAAATGCAATATCTATTACACAAGGTTAGTCAGCGTTTAAGCTTCTAATTCATAATTAAATTAATAGGTTCGAAAACAAAGGGCCTGCATAACAAATATTAATCCCTAAGGTGAGATACTAATAATTTGGTTTTGTAATAAGACATTCCATGCTCTTACTCATGTAGGTATTCTACGGTATGATTGATGAAATTAAAGGGTTATCAAGAAGTAAAACATTGAACGTATAGAACTTATCCGATGTCTAAAACGCAAAATAAATTGGCAATAATCCATATCTATAAAGTTCTGTCTTCAATTAAAGGCTTAAAATTGAAAAAAAAAGCCATAATAATTTTCTCGACACCTCGTAGGAAATAAAATTCGTCTTTTTTAGGTACTTTTCGGTTATACGATCCGTTTTAAACTACCCATGTAATTCATTGTAAATTAAATCAATAATTTCAATAATGGATATTTGGCTGAATCTGTAGGGAGAGCAAAGAATGCTTTATAATACCTGTAGAAGATCGTGCAGAAGCTACCCTGTTACCACTCATATGCAAATGGATTAAACCCTGAACGATAGAAAGCCCAACAATTATAATAAGTTACAAATGGAAATCCTATACTAAAATAGGGAATGAC
>SGJC01000963.1:0-10449 GCA_009887335.1 Henneguya salminicola
CATTGCCAATACAAGCATGAGTAAACATATCAGACTAAGACCTTCAATATATAATCAGTAATATACTGCAAGTAGTAGTTCCTGAAAAACTTTTGAATAACACATTTTGAATATAGCCGAAATAAAAATACTAAATATTATATTATTAAATAAAATATTAAATTAAAAATTACGAGGGTTCTTACAATTGATAAAAACATGTTTCATTTCAAAAATCAACTATAAAAATACAGATGCGAAATAGAATATTTTGGCTTTTCAATGAATATCTAATACTTTTCTGTTTTTATTTTGAGAAAAAATTCAAGGCCTCCTTGTTTGCGTTATCCAACTACTGGATAGGTGCTTATACAAAGACATCAGAGGTAAGGCCAACGTATCACTTTTAAACCTCTTCTTCTGAAATCTTATTTCTAAATATGCTGTGGCACGTTGAAATGGGCCTGAGGTGAATCTTCCTTTGTATTTCTTTCTATACTTCTACTACCCGCTCGATCTCCGCTGTCCGAACAACATGATAGTATTTTATCAAGGTCATTTTATAATCTAAACCCAACAATTTTTAAAAACCTTATTTAAGTGGTTGGGATTCCTTCCCTTCTTCAGCGATCTTATATCTATCTATGCCTCCCTAAAACTATTAAAACTTTCAACATTCTCATAACATATTAAAGAATAATCGGTCTTTTCCCAATTCTATATTTTATAAAGACTAATTGATGCAGAATTTTTTTTTATTTTTGCATCAAGTATTTTCACGAAAAATAATTTTTTTTTTTAAATTAATATTTAGATTGAAACGAATATGTTTTCAGTGGTAACTTGATTGAATACACTATTTATGAATATATAATTTTAATAAATATCAATTAATAATACAAAATATATATATAGTTTTTGATTTAATGTGTATTAACATCTTTTTGCATTCGGATATTAACTCTACTTATAGGTTGGCAGGGCCCAGGTTAATAGGATAAGCAAAATTAGTAAATAAAGAGAAAAAATTATATTCTTCGTCACCCCATTTTTTTAATGTGATTTTAAAATTTATATAAAAAAATAAAACTGTTAATGGGGAGTCGCTTGCTATTAAAAGATAGTGGTATAATGGCTAAAATGCACCAAACTAATAGTTGGAAAAAGAGTCATTTCGCTCTTAGTTTTGGTTGTTGAAAAAAGGGATTTGCAAAACTAATATGGCTTTTAGCAAACTTAAAATAAAATAGATTTATAAATAAAAAACTTAAATTATGATAAATGAATTTTTCTCAAATAAAACTGTTAAGAGAAAAAAAATCAATTGAATTTCATCTGAAGAGGGAAAAATAGGCTATAAAATCTCTGGAATAGCTGTAAAATAAACTGTTGTAAAAATTTTGAATGAATATATATTGCACAAATCGAAAAGATTTGAAGGAGAATTTATTTGTTAATTATTTAAATGTTTTAATAAATTTTGAGCTTTTTTGAAAACATTTTTACAAAATATAGCATTAATTTAATTTGGGATTAATTTTTAGGAAGGAAGTGCATTCGTCTCATTTATCATCAACGATAGAGTCAAATGTATGGGGTTTTCCGAGAATTTAAAAAAGCTGAATAATTCTGTACTAATCCGATTGTATTAAAAAATGAATATTATGACATGCGCACATAAAATGTTATTTATAATTGAATGCCGTGACTGTGATATTAAACCAAAATGATAAAAGTGTTTTTTTTATTCTTCAAGAAAACTGAAATTTTTATGTTAATAATATAAGTTTCGATTTTCTGAAGGTTTAACACAAAAATTCAATTCTCTAATAAAATTTAAGTAATTTCTTTTCGATCCTTTTCATAAAAATATTTATATTTCCCTATTTTATAAAAATGTAGGTTGAAGGATATAAAAATGTCTTGAACATAATTAAAACTAAATAATAACTTTATTTTGTGATGAGTTGATGTGGCATGAAATATTCTTCAAAAAATTAAAAAAAATATTTTAAATTTAATTATAAAATAAACATAAAATATAAATAAAAAATATTACCATCATCATTTTTGAATGTTAGCTATAACCTGTTTGTTTGTTTGTTATTTGTCAAAATACTATTACAGGTTAAAAACGTGCATCATTCAAAATACTGCTTTAGGTAAAGTACATTTTGACAAAATTTAAACGTGATTAATTTTAGAATATTGAATTTCTTTAAAATATATTTAAATTAAAAAAATTTATAAATTGATGAAAAACTACATGATTGAAATAAAGTTTGATTTCAAATGCAATTCATCTGAAATTAATGATTCTTTATTTCTGAATTTGTAATGTAGTATTAAATTTTTTTTGGTATTTTTTCTGTGTCAAGGTCAAGGCTAAAGTGTGTTAACACACCTCGCAGGCGCTCGAGATTGGATTTGCAGCTTTGCATATTTTTGCTTGTTTGTTCTTATTTCGCAGGATCGTTCAGCTCTTTTTATTTTATTTAACTTTTTACCATTTCCTTCACATTTTTGAATTTTTTTACTGATTTTATTTTCTACAAGGTGAGGTGTAGGTGAAACAGAATTCCCTTCATAATGTCACACTCCCACCATATTTTGACTTATTTTATGTTTCATAATTAATATACGCGTAAAAAAAGGGCTGAAAGGGAAATTTAACTTATCATTGAAATTGAGTCTCTCCCAAACCTTAATAAATATCTAGAAAATTAATCTTGATTGATTATTACAAAATCTACAATATACTTTTTCTCGATTATTTAAAAGCAATTGCATATACAATGAAAGTCGTTCATTAGATGGATTCCTAAGAGACACGTCTGTTTCTTGTTTCACGAGCCCCGTTCTTCGAAGGCCATGCACCTACAATTCCATAAAGAACTTTGATGCGCGTAGAAAAAAGCACCTACTATTTTAAAAATATCTTGACCAAATAATACGTTGAGTGCACCTCTTAATGGTTGACGCAGCCTACAGTAGCTTAACTTCGCTGAACTCACGTTAAACAATGTTACGAACTGCGTTATAACGCCCCTTGAAAGCCATTTATTACATTCACTAAGATATTTCCTATTTTTGAAAACAATAACAGGCTGATAACATTAAACACAGGTAAAATTTTATTTTTTAATATTTTTATTAAAAAAAAAGATATTTTCACAATTTATATTTGCCAGAAAAAGGCATTTAATAAAATATGAAACATTTATATGTGCTTTGTATCCTTAAAAAAATGTAAAGGAAATTAATACTAAATTTTTTTGAGAAATTTAACAAGGGGGATCTATCGTTAGTTGGCTTCATAATATATACCAAGAAGAAAAATTCGCAGAGCTTCTTACAACAGGTTCGTATTTGGAGAAACGTACAAAATCTTATTTGATCTGCAAATTGGTTCTGTAAATTTTTTTATAATGTGTTAGTGGAATCATATACATTATCGGGACATATTTTAGATATGTCAGTGCAGAACATACTTAAATATTGCAATAAATATCTTCTCAATTTTCAAATTCGTCTTTGACATAACGGTTAGGATTCTTTCAATTATTTCAGATGTAAAATTATTGTGCTTAAAAGCGTGAGCTTGAGAATCTACTATTTTATAAAAGGCACATTTTTTGGAGGCAGTTTTCAACAGATTTCTCAAAAGCACGCTTAAAATATATTAAATACAAATAACACACGTCAAGAAGGTAAGTATTTGTTAAAATTACACTTGCATAGGATAAATCTTATGATATATCAAGTTTAGATATAATATGTTCCCGAATTTATCTTCGGTAATAAGATTGAACAATTGTAAGATATCTTGGTTATAAAACTGACACTAAGAGTGGTAAGCTCATTTTAAAATATTCGTTTAATAAATTTGGTTGGGTCGTGCGTTAGTCTTTTAACAATGCGATTTTTCGCTTTAATTAACTATTCCCCACTCTTGATTAAGAAATTTAATTATTTACGTAATAAAAACAATCCCAGGGACCACTTTACATATCTTTGAAGCACCTAGGATTTATAATTTTTCAAAACACGAAAAGGTCTTACTTTCGCCTCTCCTATTTATTTAACAAATGGCTGTTCCTCTGCTTCAAAAACTTATATCATTCAGTCTTTTAATTCTTAAACAAATAAATGTGTTTTGTCATTCCAAAAAAATAGAATTTTTATTTAGGACATTATAATTATCATGATTGGAATAAAATGTATAATGATTTACCCCTGTTTATATGCCCCCCATTTTTTGGTAATAAATCGACACGAGTTTTTCTATATTTTGATGCATGGTCGGTTCATTAACAGAATCCTTCTTTTCAGAAATATTATTAAACTTAATTTTTTATTCGAACTCAATGGGACCCAGCATTCGATGTCCTTCTGTCTCTGTCCATTCGTGCTCTCGTACGAAAGTGAAAGCCTTTCTGTTTGATCTATTTTATGATCCTAAACACGAGGGATCGTAATATTCGCAAATACACAGCCCATCTACGTTGACTAATTTTTGGAACCTCAAACAACACTCTAAAATTTGTTTTTTTCTTGACGATACAAATATCAACTCCTTTTTAATACTCCTGGCCTTATCGAAGTTAAAAAAAAATCCCTTTATGCCATCCACTCTTATTCAACAGATTACAAAGTTGAACTGGAGCAATAGAAATATGATATTTATGGAAAGCCATATTTCTCGCAAAGCATTGCAGCATTGAAAAAATTGCTTACACTTCATAAAAGTTATTTGTAAACAAGAGATGCTTTTAACAATTTTTACGATTTTATGTCATTTGTTCTTAAGTTTATTGTTTTATAAATAATAAATATTACAGATGTTTGATTATTACAAGTGGCTTTTTTTTAAACGAATTTTAGGCAGAATATTTTTGTTACACTGATTATGATAACGTTTTCCTGGATTAAAAAAACAGAATTCCATTGTATAATCAATTTTTAATTCAATTGTTTATATTTTCTTAATTTGCAATTTTCTTTAATTTAAATATTTAAAAAAACTATTACATAATATCATTAGTTATGATTAAGGTTGACGAAATGCACCACAACATACAGAATGGGAAAAGATGTTGACTTATTAAAAAAATCTGTATACTTATTATATTGTCTTTGAATTGAATAAATGAAAGTTACACAGGAGTTAAGAAACTATTTGATCAGAAAATTAGATAATAAATTAATTATAAGGAGTTTACAGTTATGAATTATGTTACAGCAATAATATCTACCTATGAAACATGAAAAAATATCAAAATAATTTTAATCGCAATAATGTTAATATTTGAGTCCTCTTATTCAACCTATTGTGTCGAACTAGTACGAGCATAATTACACATAAAATAATATTTCGTATCAGGAATTTAACTGACGCTAAAAGGTAAAATAAAATGTGATTATTTGTTTTACGCTTCTTTATTGGGATGCGTTTTCTTTCAAATTAAAAAAATAAGTTAACCTTGATGATAAAGTCATAGAATAGATAGAACATTACCTAGCTTTGACACTGTAATTAAGCCTTCTGTTTTGTTTTGGGTTGCAATTTAACATTATTTTAGTAGCGTGGCTTTTACTTTTGCAGTTTTGTTTAAATAGAACCTGAAATTGGTTATATTTTCTTTGTTACCATGTTTCGATTAACTCTATAGCTGCAAAAATAATCAAATGGAAGAGGTACGAACCAGTAAATTCAGTATTATCAATTAACAAGAATTATATATTCCTCAAATAACAATCTAACCATGAAAAGTTTCCACATAGTCATAATCTGCATTCTGACGTGATCAAAAAATAATTAAGGCAGCCATTTGATCATAGAAAATTTTTTAATTTTGTTAGCCATGACTGAGCCAAACTTGTACACTTCACCCATTTCGACTTAATTATTGCTGGCAATAAAAGCCGGGATAAATCCCTAATAGCCTGCTTACTCCCTTCAGCTTTTAGAACTACTACAAGTTTTTATTGCCTCATAGTCGAAAGCCACGGCAGTACACTGAGGATAAATCTCCTTGGACTTAGACATTTCCAGCTCATATTCTATCAACTGTGCTTAAGAATGTCTTTTCTTTTAGATTTATATCCAGGAGTAAACATTGTTTCAAGGGATTTTCTTTTGAAATGTCAGTCAAATTAATGTCAATAGTCCGCATATTAGCAATCAGTTTATTTTTTGATGGAAATTATGGCACTTAAAATTTTTTAAAATCGATTGCATGGATTATTCTAGTTTAAGGAAATTCAACTTTCCAATTTCATATATATATATAGAGAAAATAGTTTAAATTAACTCTAAAATTCCGATTTAAATTATTATGCAGATTCAACTGTTAATGGCCGTCATGGAAAGTAGACAGTTAATAAAAAATAAAGTAATAAAGTTTTTGTTTGCAACTTGTTAATTTGTTTGAGGTATAATTAAAAATAAAAAATAAATAAAATTATTAACACTGATATGAAGGCTTTAATTATTCACAGACAGTAAGATTTGCTACATCATCTATTATATCTCTTGAGTCGAATTCCTATCTTTTTGTTCACTATGGAAGAATTTTAAGCCGAAATAATAATATTTTTAATATAATAATTATAAAAAAAGAAAGAAATATTAATTTATTGTCAAGAATTATTTCTTATTCTTGTGTGAAACCCTTTAAAAAAATATTAATATAAAAATTGATCAGCTCGCCATCCTAAGCTATTTATATTTGTATGAAATACATATCGATCCTAATTGAAGTAAATTAAATCCTTAAATAATTTTGAGTTGTCATTGTTATGTTATGATTAGAATAAAGAGCCCTCATTTGAACAGTTCGAAAAATTATTAACATTCACTAGATTTTTATTGAATAATTTTGTTAATCCTCAAATCATTAAATGATATTTGTAAGGAAAACTTAAATCCTAATTCAATTTTTGGTTATTTTGGGAAGACGATCCCAGATATCAGAAATCAACGATTTAAGATTTTTATCTTTCCAGGGAGAATTCCATGAGTTATTCTTATTAAATGTTTTTTCGCAGATTTTGATTCATAAGATATCAAATAAAATATTAAAATTTATGTTTGCGTGATTTAATACCAGATCCCAAACGGCAAAATATTATTTAATTTCAAACTAAAGTATCAACTTAGCAAAAAAATGGTACCGGTTGCTCCTGTTTTTTTTTCAAGGGTGTAAAAGGATAGTTAAGAGGTCGTTAATGCAGGAATTAAGATAATATGATTTATTCTATTCCCTAGCTGGACTTCATGTAGCTAAATTAACCAAGAGCAAATTTTATGCCTTTTTCCTTTAATTATTTAAAAGGCAGCTTTTTTCTCGGTGTTAAAAACATATTAGAATATTGCCTACAATTAGTTAAAAAGCGGTTGCATGTTTAATAGAATATCTCAAAAATTATGGAAAAAAGTGGAAATGAGAATACTGTTAATCTGGGCGATTGTAATCAAAAACGTCAATGAGTCTTTTTAAAAATGTGTGTTCCTTATTTTACTTATTTTAAACAGGTTTATTTTATTTTATTAAGTATGCTGCTTAAATTTAAAAATTGGTTAATTTCTCGAACAAGGTAGATATTCTTTTATAATGCTAGTTTTATTATGGTCAATAAAAAATTATCAAAAGCTTCTGACGGATCTTAGTTAAGAATTCAAACATAAATTTGGACGGAAATATTTTCAGTAGATTATTATTCACCCACATATTTAGTTTAACTAACGTTATGTTTAAATTTTATTTGGTGCTAAAAAAAAGGATCGATGACGTGAGCTAAAATAGACCATGAATTTTAATGTAATACCCTATTATCCCAAAATTTATTTTCTTCTAAAATAAAGTAGGAGTTTAACGAATCTTCAAAAAAAGCATTGGGGGCTTAATGTATATCTGTTGGAACGATAGAGTAATGTGTAATGTGGTCTTAAAAAGTATTTTGGGATCTCTTTGATTTTGGAAAGATAATATCGTAAATGACTTTGAAACCAGCGAAATTTTTATTAGCAAAAGAACAGCACGGGTTTTAAATTCTTTGAAGTATGGTACTTTTAAAAACATAGAGCGGTTTCATAAGCATTAAATTATGTCCTACTTATAATTTCATTCCTCGAAAATCGCTTCCGAATTTTAAAAAAGATTTCGGGAGGTTTCAAAACTGCACTTGTTGTCTCTTCACTAATCTTCAAAAAATTGAAATTTTAATGATTTTTAAATATTTCAAATCAACCTGAGTTTGAATTGAAATTTTTAAAATGCACTTTATCTTCCTTCTTTTATAATAAATCTTTAAATAGTGTCTTTAAAAATTAGGCCTTTCCACTATGGGATCATATTGTATTCGGTAATGAGGATTGGTTTTACTGATGCATATCTCTTAACTGATTCCAGAATTTATTATGTCCCTTTATTATGCTTGAAACGGAAGAATATGAGAAATTTATGTACACATGACAAGTTTGATCCAGGTCTTCCGCCCTCATGTGATTTCATTAATTTTTTTTCATTTTTAACTAAATTTTCCTGTTTATTTGTCAATCTAAAGGTAGGTTTGGGCTAAAATATCCAAAATAAATGTAAAAAAAGTAGGATTTAAAATTTTAAGTTTAATTCAACTGATAAAAAAACATTAGGCCTCACGAAAAACACAAGTGCACGCTAAGCGCAAATATTAACAAATTTTTATTGCTTAAAAAATTTGAGGCTCTAATCGCTTTCATAAGTTTTGATAAAATCAGAAGCCAACATAAGGAATAAATGGAAAAAGTAAAAATGTAAAAAAAGTGAGATTTTTTTTATTGTAAGCGGAAAGCTCGGACGTTCGAATGGTCGTAATATACAAATGGAGATATAGATTATTAAAAATTTGAATTTGGATTATATTAAGCTGCAAGATTAAATTGTTTGGTTGCTAAATGATTCGCATGACAAAAGCATTCAACCTCGATATATTATTATACTTATCTTTTATTTGTTCAAACGCTATTTCTAAAGAAACTTCGAAAAAGGTATTGTTTTTATAAATATTTGAAAAAAAATTAGGCATTATTTAAAAATTCAATTCTTAAATAATAAAAAAATGTTTCCTTTTTTTTATAAAGAAAACGACCATCCTTAATTCAGGGTATAATTGTAGATTTGTTCAAAGCGAGTATCATTTTATCATAATTCCGAAAGACTTGATTTTCGAAATAATGAATTATTGAAGTAATATTTTACACATTAATATGGGAAAGTGGAGATATACAGCATAATTTTTGAACCTTTGGCATTACATTGTCACAATTACATAAAAAATATAATATTATGTTCAAATTTTTATCAATATATATTTATGAAAATTGTACTACAATTCAATTTGTGTGGAGAAAACTCCTTGGTAGGATCAGCAGAAACCAAAAGAACTTCATCATTTCTGTTATATCATGATAAGGTAATTATGGAAGATTTAGTTTTAATGCCGAATCCCAGTTCTTAATTTGGTTTTTATGCCAAGAAATACCTTAAAGATCTAAGTGGCTGACGTCAACAAGGAAATAAATTCAATTTTCCTGATTTACAATTTTCTATCCGTAAGACACAATTAATTTACAGTAAACACTCACAAACAATTCAATTATTATAGTCTCATAATAAAATGTAAAAAAAAAGGGTCTATTTTGTTAGAATTCTAAAAAATTATGGTACAAAATACAACGTTGAGAGAGCAAGTTAAAAGGTTTTCGGTATGATTATCTGATGAGTAAATTAAAGTTAATCATAAATTTGTAAATATAATCTTATTTCCAATTTAGTTTGTTAGTCTCAACGCGATTAAATAAAAAACATTTAAAAATTTTTTAAATTTGATAAACAATTTGGAAAAATAAATAATTTTATATTAATAACAGATTTAATTTTAAATTATTTACTTTAAAAATTCAATTATTAAATAAAATAAAAACTGCTCAAGAATTTGCTTAAGATGTAATTGTAGGGATGCAATGTCAAAATCCAATAAATAAAAATATAAAATTAATTTTGTTGTTGATTTTTTTAATTTTATTTTCGGTGAATTGAATCAAAAATATATTCCTTCCAGATAAAAACTAATTTTTATAAGCAGGGTTATCTTCATTAAATTTGCTTAAGAGCCTTTTTTGTCTCAGTTAATTTATATTTTTAATTCTAAACAAATAGTTCAGGCTTAGAACCTTCAAAGTACAAATTTTTAGTCGAATAAAGTCAGATGGCATTTCTTTTAACATAACATAATAAAAGGAGGAAAGTTGAGAAATGCGAATTTTTCTTGCTGTATGAGTTCCCATGTTCCCCAGATTAAATACCCGCCTTACCATAAAGCGATTTGTCTAACGTCAGAAAAATCAATTATTTATCATTTAAAAAAAACTACCACATATTACTTTGAGTGTTTCGCCCAGTGTTTGGCGTAGCTGACAGTTGCTTA
>SGJC01000964.1:0-11952 GCA_009887335.1 Henneguya salminicola
CCAGATTTTCTATTATATCGAAAATTATAGCCATTGTGAAACAACTTTCGTGAAATTTGCTCTGCCATTTTTTTCTGATAATGCGCAGTAAAATTTAGAAGATTTTAGACGTTAGACGTTTTTAGACGATTCATGCATATTATCAAAATATTGCACTGTTTGACGCCATTTAAATTAACAAGCGCGCAAATGACATGTTACGGAGCATATAATCTAAAGAGCTTTCCATAAAATACGCCCATTTTTTCATACTTGGCGTTTTTTTTATATGCGGCCAAGGGTGCAGGGGGAAGGAACGCCGTTTGGGCACTTTTTTTTTACGCCACAATAAGGCGTTCCTCTACAATTTTCCATTTGTTCAATTTCATAAAATATATTCATATATTTTCGTTTAATTTCATAAATTTAATCTTATTATCTGTTAAATTCATATCCTAAAATTAAAAATTCTCAGTTTACCACCACGCGCGCATGCGCGACACGACGGTATTAAAATAATAATTTTAATTGTTTTCAAAATATATGCCTATTATTCTTACTTATTCATCAGAGTAAATTTAACGATTCATCGTGTCATTTCGTGAAAATCCCTTCCATTTATCTTAGCTGTCTTGAAAGCCATTTGGTAGTACTTTGTAGTTTATTTTGAGGCAACTCTGATTTTCTATAAAACAGTGCCTTTTACAATTTACAACTCAGATAATCGTTTTTTTAAATTATCTATTGGACATCAATTTTTTGTTTTTGGAAGTAGCTTTCGGAAAATTCTTTTTCAAGCATTACACTATTTGGCGCAGCGTACTAAAACGTATGTAAGTGTAAAATTAACTAAATTACAGCGCCAAAAATATGTTTCAATTTTGAGTAAAATAAATTTTCTTAAATGCCTTTTAGACCATTTGTGATGAGCAAATAAAAATAAAGAGGGAGAATTTAATATTACAAATTCTATAAACTAAGAATAGATTATTTCGTTTTTTCTCAGCATTTAATCTGTTCATTCTGGCGAACCAGCGCAATCTAATTCACAATTAACAAACTCGAATTCTAGCATGTCTGTTCAGACACGCATGAGCACGATTGTAATGGAAGGAATAATAAAAAAAGAACTTCAATTTAATACTTCTAACATTATTGACCACATTTATCATTAATTTTTTCACAATACGATTATGTTTTATTTCAAAAAAAGCTGCCCCTGATCTGAATTGAACAGGCTAGATTCTGAGCACTAAGAAATACACAATAAATCACGGGATAACATGACATTTTTGAATTTTTAAACTTACACATTTAATTAAAAAATAAATTAATACGTAACTGAGAATGTTCCTGCGCATAGATAATAATTTCATTCAAAATGTTTATGCCTAATTTATATTATATTTTATTTTATTTTAAATAATATTCATGCGGTCAAAAATATTGGTTGATCTTTAGAATAATAACCACTCCGCAAGGCGGCACCGCTATACAAAATTTCAAATGATATTTTTACATTTTTTAAACATGTTACATATAATTAAATGAATACTAAATTGCAGATAAGTAATTTAAATCATTTTATATACTTTTTAAATAATTTTATTACTCATTGAAGTATAAATTTTGGTGAAAATAAAAATTAATCACCATTAATTTTTGGAGTGGCGCCGCCAAGCGGGGTTTTCGCACTTTGTTCCTATTTTTTAAATCAAGGTTAATTCACCTTCCCAGCCTATTTTCTTAATGTTCAGACAGTTACTTATATAATACATCATTTTTTTGACCTTTTATTTTTTAAAAGTAATAATATAAGACAAAATCAAAACATCTGGGACTTATGAAGTCTTATTCTATCCTAAATGCTCAGAAAGGGAGACAGCTCTGTATTTATTGTCACTTAAAATAGGTATATGGTGATAGAGAAATGAATGCAAGAAAGGGAGGGGGGAAACATTTAATTAGGAACAACTAAGATCGATCATCCCACGAGCCAATGCTCTTGTGGTACGGCGTCCATAGAGGGAAGAGAATTGAAGAGTAAGAATCCAACATTACCCATGATCTTGGCAGTGGTGCTATCTGACGCCGGCGTGGGTCGGATGGTAGACCGTGAAGCTAATCTTGAAAGAGACCAGTAAGATTTTACACATCCAGTCCATAAAAAAAATGAAGATCGAACATAGCATCCATCATATGTAGAAGAAGGCGGGAAGAGTACACTAAAGAAGAAAATCTTGAAAATGTGACGAAACTTATTGAGATCTAACACCAAAGTTTCAAGTCATCCCTTGAGGAAATAGGTATAAGGATAAAACCACCAAACTGCTTGGTTGTCTGATTAGAAATACCTTCCTGGCAGATGCCCAAGACAACTGAAAGACAGCGAATCGCCTCTTGAAAAATACCATAATTGGTTATACACATTCATTTGACCATAAAAATATAAGCTCAAACTCGTCCTAAATTTATCATGTTTTATAAAAACTCACTATTTTTTGCCTGGTAAAATTCTTGCGAAAAATATTCCCTAAAAAAATTTTGATTCTTAAACGCATGAACGATTATGATAGATCGAAGGTAAAACTTTTTTCCGTAGCGGATAGGATTGAAAATATTTTGTACATTGATGAGTTAACAGGTTTACTTGAGGATATAGAAATGTAAATTTACTAAAATAAATAATTGTATCTATTTTTATATAAAATTTTTCAATCCGCCACCCCAGTTGATCTGATGCGTATTGTGGCGACATTTACAAAAATTGAAGGAAACATTTGAATTTATTGAAATAAAAATATCCATTTTATTATCTTAATCTTGGGCAACCCGATAAATTAATACTAATGGGGGACGTCCAGGAGCAGTTGGTAACACAGTCTCCCGTGACCTCAACTAAGTTAAGCAACTGTCGGCCACGTCAAACATTGGGCTGGCACCAAAGGTTATATGTGTGATGATCTTTTTGGGATAGTATGGGATTTTTCATACGGAATCGAAGGTAATTTATGGTGAGGTAGAGGTATGGTCCGTTACGGAGAGGACTAATAGAGCAAGAAATAGTCGTGTTTCTTTGTTATCTCTTTTATGAATACGTATGATATCATCACTTTATATTTTTCTTTCTGGTGAAAATAAATAAATATTTATTTGAATTGCGGGAAGACATTTTGAACTAAGTACGAAATGAAATATAAATAAACGATCAATAACAAAAGGGAGATACCTAAGAAACACGAATGTTTCTTTCTGAAGAGTTCCCATAATTCCCGGATCATACTTTTACCATGTCTTTAATAGGTTTTGTTCGCTTTTAAATAAGGTCCACTGTCGTATAAAAATCACAGAACCAAATCTCATTTTGAGTAATCACTCAAAGTTAAATATTGCCGACAGTTTATTAATTTTATTTATCTTTCTGAAAATGGTATTGTCAAACGAACTTGGCCGATCGTAACAAATATATAATCGAATTGATTTTTGGTTTTTAAAATTTTATGTTTTTTACTGCCTGGATCATAATTTTATAATTTTTTGTAACACGCAGAAGATTACATAGATCTTAACTCGGCTTCAATTCAGGGTATTCTATTAAGTGTTCCTACTAAACAAATAAAAATTTTAATTTTATGAAAAAATTAAAAATTTTAATGCTCGGTTCTGTACGGATTTTATTATGATAATATTAATTTTATATTCCCTTTTACTTCACTGGATAATGTAAGAAAATAGTGATCCTTTAACAAAAGAAGCTAAAAAATCAATTAAGCCTTCAATAATTTTTTTGTATGAAATTTAAACATTTTTATTCTCTCCTTATTCGCATGCGATATGAAAATTGAGATATTAAGATTTAATTTATTGCCTCTAATAAATTGTACTTCTATGGATATAATAGAAAGATATAGCAAGCTAAAAATAGTTGCAAAGAAGGATCATTTTCAGCAAGAAAAATATCACGATGCCAGATACCAGCGATCGAGAGCTTTTACCGACGACGACTTAGTTATCTTTTAGATTAAAAACAAGAGCAAAAAATTGCAACGGTTTAAAAATAGTAAATTATTTTATTGAATAAATTGTAAAAAAAGTCAATTAAAACTGCCTCTTTATATCTTTTGTTATTTTACACGATTTTAATTGTGTATTGTTTGGCTTTGTCAAAGGAAAAGCTCGTGCTAAGTGTGCTAATAATAAATTTTAGCAAGGTAGATATTTATTTTTACTCGCGGTCTTATAATCATTAAATATCTATTTGCAGAGCTTGTTTTATTATTGCAATCTCTGGATTTTATTTGTAAAAGGGTCATTGTGAAATATTGTTAACACTCAGAGTTGCAAAAATCAAGCTACTGATTAAAGTATGGAAAAAGATACAGAAGATTTATTATACGAGCTAATGCTCTGTATATTGTATCAAAATAGGAGGGATGAGATTAAGGGGGTTAAAATTTCGCGCTGCCCCTGATATCTTGATACTTGGTGTTTAACTAGTAGTTAGTTGATGCTGATGGTGAAACACTGAAGCTTTTTTTTAATGAAAAATTAAGATTTTACACATCCAGTTAATAAAAGCTAATTATAAACCTGGTTTAAAATCATACGAAATCTTCGAAAAATTTATATTTAAGCTGTAAAAGATTTTACTCGAAATCTAAAAAGTCAAAGCATCCTAATGTATAAATTTTGAAACGTGCCTACTACGTTCGTATCGTTATTACGTTTTGATATCTTATTATTTTGCACTAAATAAACCAATGGTGGGCAAAAATAGTGTGGAATAATAAATTAAATTTATTTATTGTAAGTGTTAGATTTTTGGATTTCGACTATTTTTTCTTAAGTCATTAGTAATAGATAAAAATACGTCCAGCCTTAATATTTAGATTATGATTTTTAATCAATTTATTTAGAGTTGATATGTTGGTTATTTCACCAAATTTTTTAAATAGTTAACAATAGAACACGAAGATGTAACCGTCTCTGTATATATTTAATTTAACGTATAAATTGCCCACATGATTAAATAAAATCGATATTTTTTATTGTTATAAGGGATTAGACGTGAATGAATCAAAAACTTTAACAAAAGATATAATGAAATGTTTTAAACAATTACAACGAGTATGCAATTTATTTTAAAATTCATTTAGTCAAAAACTGGACATTTTATAGAAAGTCAAAATTAACCCTCAATTACGCAAGGTAAAACTGAATACTTTGAAATACGGTTGAAAAGTTAGATATTTCCTTAAATTATACTCTTATTTTAAAAACGTTTATTTTATCATAGCTGAAGAAAAACACAAAAAATAAAATGATATAACAGCTAAATAAACAAATTATTGAGTGGTGACAGTTTCAGTTCCATCAGCTTGTGGTTCAGAAGATTGTTCAGTGGATAGATCTGGTTGTGCATCAGAAGGAGGCTGCGGTTTTGGAGGAGGATTTTCAACTTTTTTCAAAATTTTATCGCAGACCCAACATAAATTAGCGAAAACGCTTTCAATATCTGAAGAGGCAACGCAGGGTAATTGAGTTTTTGGTTGATTTTGAAGTTTATTATATGATTCATTAACGAAAGAATCCGTCTGTGCTACTTTTTGAGCATATTCATTATATTCAGTTTCAGATATATAATCATATTGAGCTGGATCTCGATTATAAATATCCATGAATTTTCGGTAATGAGCCAGAGATATCAATGTTTTATCCAGAGATGCAAAGCTTTGAGTAAACCCTTCATATCGAGACTGATAAGGAAGAACTAAATTCTGAAGTTCCATGAAATGTTGTGTATATACCATAGTTGTTTCTGATTCACCTTCTGAATACAACCAATTTTCTTCCTGTGATAAAACTTGTGAGAGAGATTGAGCTTCGGTACTTGTTATATATTCTCGATATATTGATTCCATTTTATCTTTAGTGGAATATATATATTCTTCGAGTGTATTTTTAGCAGTTGATCGCTCCCTCTCAATGGCAACCTGACGTAACATGTCTGCCTCTATTTGTTTATATTTAGAAATTTTATTTGAATTATCACGAACATAAACCAGATTAACTTGCAGATCGTGAATAACTCGTATGGACTTGGTGGTAGATTCGTCCGTCTTTGATTCAACTGGAGGTTCTTTGCTCTCCACTTCTTGTGGCTCATCTTGCTTGCGACGCTCCAAAAAGAAGCCTTTCGATATTGAAAGGATACCTGATAAATCAACATTTCTATAAAATATTAGACTGTCGGCTTTACACTCAGATGCGGATTTACCAGTTGCTGTACATGTTGCAACTAGATTGGTTTCTCCGAAGCTTGTTTGATATATTGAAAAAGAAAAATTATCCTTTGGAGGAAAAATAATTTCTTTAATTGAAGGAATTACATCACCCGATTTAAAAATGTCTAAATCTTTATTCCCATTCTTACCCATATAGTTGATTGTAAACTGAGAAGAAAGAATATCCTTGAGTTCAATTTCTCGTATTTTTATTACAGGAGAAAGAATAGCGCACTGTATTGCGCATCCTCGAGATACAGCCTCATCGGAATTCAATGTACAAGAAGGTTCTTTCTGGAAAACTGAAGCGATAATTTTTCTTAATCCTCTCACTCTTGAAGTTCCTCCAATAATTTCGACAGAATGAATGTCAGATGTTTTTAGTGCAGACTCTTTAAGGCCTGATAAAAGAAGATTTTCGAAGTTTTGATAAATGTTAGAAGCCAGAAAATCAAGTTCTTCCTGAGAGGATTTTGAAATAAGATCCATATCCTCCATAAAACATTCAATTTTAATCGGCAGTTCTGCGACTGTAGTATTCATTTGTTTCTTAAATGATTCACATTCAGCCAATAATTTTAAATATGATTTACTGTTAGACGGAACGTCTTTTTTATACTTTTGTTTGAACTCTGCGCAGAATTTATCACATAGAAGTCGATCCAATTGACGCCCACCAATAGAATTCGTTCCAATAGAAGAAATAACTCGAACTTTACTTTTAGTGAAAGAAGCTATGCAGATTTGAGTGGACGAATAACCAACATCCACAAATGCAACATATCGAGGCACCTTATTGTCGGCTGGTAGATCAGTTTTGAAAAGGATGTAATTCAAACAAACAGCCGCAGTGTCATTTATAATATTGAAATTGACAAGTCCAGCAATATCGCAGGCATCCAAAAAATAACGCCGTTGAATTTCAGTGAAAAAACTGGGCACGCTCAATACAGTTGCCGTCATTGCAGAAACATGTCTTAGTGTGGTTTTTTTTAATTCGGATAACATCATTGCCGTGAGTTGCGTGATCGAAAATTGACATGGTTGATTTAAATATGTGGCTTCAACACCGATTGTTCCATCGTCAAGTTTAATAAAATTTGAAGGTATCAGGCTCATTTCTAATTGAGCCCTTGGTTCATCGTACATTAGACCAATTAAATTTTTAAAACTACAAAATGTGTTTCTATAATTAGTGACAGCTTGAATTTTTGCGGAATTTCCAGTGAATCGTAATAAATTAGTAAATGCAACAGCTGTGGGTGTAGCTCTGTATGAATAATCATTATCCACAGTGTCAATACCTCCAGTTCGCACTAAAGCCACATAAGAAGAGTAATTTCCAAAATCTATACCAATTGCAGACATGAGCAAAGATTAATTCGGCAAATCCGATTACTTGCGTAAATAAAATTGATCGATTTCTAGAATTTTCTAGATATTGCCCGAATATAGACTGCGTTAATTATTATTTAGTCGAATTTTATTTTAAATACACGGATATTGTTTAAATGCGTATAAAAATATCCATGCTCGATTCATTGTATTTGAGTGAGTAGGATTATTTTTGGCATACAAATTTTAAAGGGAATTTTTTTGTCCTTTAATTGTGTCTAGAATTTTATTTGTTCTAATTAGGTCCCTGTGGGTTCATACAAAATACTATAGATTTAATTTTGTTTGGTTAGCTTTGATTTTTTATAAACAATTTTGGATTAGAATATATTAAATTAATGAAAAAGTTGATAGAAATTAATTAAAATAACCGAATACCCTTTAAATTGCACGGATTTTCAGTTTTACGTGCAATTCTTTGTTCTTTTCGATTATAAAATAGAATTAAATTTCTATTAAAGCGTGCCGAATAAAAAAAATGTAAAAAACATCAAGCAAACCGCCAAACTATGGAGTTAAAAACTGAGTAAGATTAAATATAATCCTGCCCTTATTAAATAAACATGAGATGTTAAGTTTAAAGTAATTCGGATAAAATTTTAAATGAATTTCAAGTGTAACGATTTATATTAATTAGGGGACTCTGGTATTATTTTCTTGATATTTACCTGATTCACTTTCGGAAATTGGCAAGCATCTGCTATTAAATTTATTAATAATTTTATGGAAATACTTTTCACATTTGCATTCTTGCATTTTTATTTTAATGCTACCAAGAAAATAAAATATTTTTTATTTTTATGTGCGAGTGGTGTATTGTTTGTGATAGTAAAATTATGTGATAAAAAAAAAACGCCCACAAAGTAAAATAATTAATCTCCTGTTTAATTAATAAAGTTGATATTTTCATTGAGCCAAAATAAATTCATAAAGCTGAGATGAATGGTCTGATAAAAAGCTCTTAAAATTGGCCAACGCCTAAAATCGCCAAATTTGTTGTGCGCAAAATCATTTGATTTAAAATGGCGTCAAGTTTTATTAAAAAACAACTATTCTTACAGAAAAAATATTAGCTGAAGGAGAAAACACATCAAAAATTTAATAAGCGTGAGTCTGTCTGCAAAGAACGGTATATAATCAAAACAGACATTATAACACTTGGCCGGATTCACACTGTGGAAATAATGTTGAAATTACTTAAAAAATAAACAATAAAACTGATCCAAATATTTTTTTAGCTGATAAATCAGACTCACTTAATCTTTATGCAAATGCGATTTATCACGATCTTTTATTCTAATTAAGAGAGCCATCTCCGAATGCTCCATATAAAATACAGTAAAAAAATCAGTCCATGCATTTATTAGAGATTAAAGAGGGTCAGCAAATCTGAATACGCTTCAGCGAGCGATGGTCTATCCCTTCAGCTGTATAGAAAACGTACAACCTTTCCTTCGTCGGCACTGGGCTGAGGATATACACGGAGAGTTTCATCAAATCATGATTTAGGCAACGAACGAAACACTGAGCCGAATGAGTTAAAAATCTCTTGCGTTTACCGATAGAACCTTTAGAGCAACTCCTCATCTTTTCTACCAATGCATTATCGTTATGGTTTTAATCAAGAAACTCGAATATATGTCCCCTGTGTGTATGGACTTGAAACGGCTAAAAACGAATACGTGTTCTGTGAATTTCTTCACCAAATTATCATGTTGATAGAAAATAGCTGAATGCCTAGGATCATAACAACCGATTTCGAATTTTCCCATGTCTGTTCCCAAACAAGAATTTCCCGAAACTAATTTGCCTGGATACTTCTTCCATCTCAAGCAGGCAATTAACAGGAAATTACAAAAACTTAAAAATTCTCCCCATTATTTTTTCAAAGATTGAACTTTTAACTCCCGTGTGTCTATTTACGAAATCAATCCTTAAAGCATCAAACCCTTTAAGAAGAATACCTCACCCGATTTTTGGCATACTTTGAGCATACTTGACTGATTCGTTTCGATTCTGCGAAATGGAATTTTTATGAGATTATAAATAAAGGCACGGAAGCAAGAACAGATAACTATTTGGAGCACTATAATAGGAGATTAAACGAAAAATTTGAATGCCCATCCAAATTGTTGTTCAGATGTAAAAAATAAAGGAGGGAATTAAAATTTTTATGAAGAAATATGCCATGAAATTTGTTTAAACGTTTCCTGAATTGTATTCCAATAAGTAAATAATTTTAGGCCGACATTGGAAGAATTCAATAAGCATAAAACTATTTATAAATCATCATTTTTTTTTTATTCGCCAACATTTTTTTGCCGATTCAGCATTTCGCGCACATTGGTTTAGGCGATTTTAGTCATACAGCGTTTTTATAACCTTTCTCTATAAATTTTAACCAACTGGTCTATTATCTTTTATATTTATATATTAATCCCTATCGCAAATATATTAATATGAAATGTGAATCTCTGATACAGAATTCACACATCGCCATTATTTTACACGCATGCTCTTTAATATTAATGCTTCCTCCGCTAAAGAACCTTAAAAGTTATTTTTTATCGGATGAATAGACAATTTTATACCTAATAGAAAAAGAAGTAATCCAGCAACCAACTGAATGTCCTAATTGCCACAATTCGAGAATCGTACACGAAAACGAAGATGGCGCTGTACCCAAAAACAATGCCGAAAAGAATGGTCCATGTTTAATGAAACTTTTTTTGATTTCACTTGCAAATCAATAGATGATTTGTTAAACCTAGCCTAGTTTTGGCTCACCGGAGGAGGGGGTGTGGATTTTGTAGCATTCAGCCTGAAATGTTGTTTTATTAAATCTGTATATTTTGATAATATTTATATATGTCATTAGCATGAGTATTCGCCCTTATAAGTTTAGAAGACGATTTGTTCTAAAAATAAATTTATCTTGAAACAGAAATTTTTATTTTGCAATCATATGTAGAAGTCATTCAACAAAATATTATTTTGATTGCTAATATTTAATGTCTATTTAAAAATTCAAAAAAATATTTCTGTAACGATAAAATGTAAATACAGAAAAATATATCTAAAAAGACCGAAAATATTCAAAACGATTGCCCGCCAATTTGATGATAAATAAAATACAAATACAAAAATTTAACCAAAGTAAGCGAAAACACCTCGACAAATATTGTATTTATCAAATCCACATATAAAACAACATAGGCCATAAGAATATTCTTGGAGATTAACCAATAAATACAAAAATATTATATCGTTAAAGACGAAGAATCTGAAACAATAGAATTAGAGTCAGTTGAGTATCGTAACTCTTCACCGAAACTTTTAATAATTTTTACGCCCAAATAAAAAACATAATTGAATAATTTTGATATTTAATAGTTGGCTTTATTTCACATTGTATTTTTAAAGTTTCTATGCCGTAAAATTAAAATAAATCTGATAGAAATCAATATTTTTTAGAAAGCCTAACTTCGTGAAATATTAAGTAAAAATCCCTTGATATAGTCTCAAACCTGTTCACATTAAACGGTGGAGTTGACTGTTATATCTAGTTTGATGTGATTTTGTCTCATTAAATAAAGAACAGCTGAAACACTCGAGTAATCTAGTTAAATCAACAATCTTTCCGAATATCTTAAAGGAGTCATATTCGTTATAAAAAGTACTAGAGTTAGTTATAATTATTATAACATAACACAAAAAAAAGGAATTATCCTAACAAATAATCGATGGTTTTTTCTTCATGTATTTTATCATTAAAAATTAGCTTTTACACAAATAACAACAAAATGGCATATCCTTATTGTTTTGCCAATAAAGGGCTAAAATTTAACACATATCTAGTAAGCAACGAGATGGACAAAAAAAGATTCAATAGGTCAAGTATAAAATCAAGTTGGTAGCCATGTTTACAGATTCTTCTTTTTTCCAATTCAAAATCCCTTTTTCGTACTATTTCAGAAAATTTAATCATGTTCAAATTTATGAGCTATTTTAAGGCTCAGTTTGTGTATAGTGGATAACTAAGAAACATCAACGTTTCTTTCCCCATCAGTCCTCTTCATCCCGGATTGTACCCCTATATTACCAGAAAGGACTTTGGTTTTGGAAGAGAAAATCCCCTATTATCAGATATATGGCCTTGCTCATATTACATTGAGTACGCCCCCTAAATAGAGCCCGCGAGCCAATTCCCTTGTGGCACGGCGTCTTTATGGGGAAGAGGTTAGATAGGAAGTTTGGTGGGTGAAATCCCACACTACCGCTGAATCTTGGCAGT
>SGJC01000965.1:0-10435 GCA_009887335.1 Henneguya salminicola
TGCTTAACAATCAAAATCGAGGAAGAATATTTAATATAAATTAAACAGTGCTTTTTTATAATTTGACTTGTACAAAAAATATCGAATTTTAAAGATAGGAGGAAGAAGAGATATCAAATCTACATTTATAGTTTATCCTACTGCTAATTTACGCGATAACTTTGAATTAATACCATTTTTAATTCAGCATTCTGAGAGTTAAAATAGAGTTATTAAGCTCGATGTTTAAAATAATATAAGTTTGAAAAATAATTATTAAGCATGGAGAAATATCTAATTTATTATTTTCATAAATAATTTGGACAGAGAACTGTAAAATGGGAGATCAAAAGAAAAATTACTGATTGATACAGCAATATTTTGTTAACTTGTTAAAGTATTTTGGAAAATAGAACCCAGTTATATTCTTATCAACACAATTGGGCTCTTACAGACAAATGATGTCGTCATTAATTGATAGTTTAAGGCCAATTTTAATTAAAGAATTATTTTAAAATGAATTTAGCTTGATATTATTTGGCTGTTACGCATTGAATTTGGTGACTGAATAAAACTACTAAATAGCAATAAGAAAACCTTTGTTTCTCAAATTAAATTAAATTAAGATAAGAATGTAACAATTTAAGCGATTCAAACGAGTATCGGAATATTTATGGTTCAGCATAATATGCCCATGAAATTTCGGATATAGTACAAAGCGATAGACGGAAAAACATGTAATAGATAAGGAAATATTTCCAAAATCTTAAATTGACAATTTTATATCTGAAAGGACCTTCCAGGTATAAATTTATCCTCACTAAATACATGGGCCAGTATTGCTCTGCATCAGATCCCAGACTGACTCAACAAGGTATAAAATTCCTTAGAAAGACTCTTTATACAAAAATATAATCAGCAAGAGGTTCTATAAATATCGAAAATATCCATTCAGTAATTACGGGGCTCTAACCATTATTGACCAATAGCCTTCCCTTTCTAAGTATATTTTCATGCGAAGATATTTTGAATAAATATAACCAAATTATTATATAAAGACCCAATCAATTATTCTCGTTGATGCGCAAGAATAGGCCTAATTTTATTGACGCTTTTTTTAAATTTGTTCCTGACTCGTTCATTCAATGTTTGATAGTTATTATTTTTGGCGCAGAACTAGTTTTTTTATCTCCTGCGCCTATTACATAATAACATAATGAAAATGAATCCCTTTATTGCAATGATCGCCAGGGACTAATGATCTTGAGTGTATATTCATGGATGCCATCAAAAATAACTGTCGTTTTCGAGCCTGTCCAAATTTATGCAGTTATGCAGGAGATACCGAAAAGTACAATTCCGGGTAACTTATTTTAATTTCAAGCAGTTAATTAGAAAAAACTTATGGTAATTTACGTTGATTGTTCGTTAAAAAACACGATTATTATTCGAAAAGAGCTATTGAAATAATTCCGGCAAATAGAATTTAATATGGAAACCCTCCTATTACAAAATGCTCAGGTAATAAAAGAAATTTCAACAGGTTTATTTTTATTTTTTTTATTGAACAAGACTAAGATGATTTCCTATCTTACGTTGGAATTCAAATCTTAAAGTTAAAATTAATTTAGCAGAATAAAACTAATAAGGGGTTTTAACATAATCCATGACCCATCAGAAATTTTTTTCTGAATTCTTATCCAAACATACACTCTTATTTTTACCATTAGAAGATATTTTGAATACCATAGCCATTGATGCAGGCAAATGAAAGACACCGGTTATGGAATAACAATCGATCGCAATGAATTTAACCTTATACAGTTCCCCTTAGAGCATCTATAACGAAAGGCAAAAAATATATGTATTATGACAGTAGGGAACCTCCCTCATATCTGATATCACATAAAATAAATTTTCATGGGGGATTAAAGTAATAATTCTAAAACGTCATTGAATTGACACAATATTTTTAAAAACTATTACTTAAATATAGTTTGGAAAATTAAATCTTTTTATGCAATTATATCTCAGAAATCACTGTAAAATCTATTATAAAATTGAGCAAGTACCTTTAATCGTTTTCTTCTAGATGATTAGATTCTGGGTAGATTTTTATTTGCATGAACGTCACATCATTACTTTAAGGTGGGGTTGAAGCGAACCCGCCGATGTTTTTTTTTGAATTTTTTTAATAGCTTCAGTTTCAAACTTTATTAAACATTTTCGATATTTTGATCGTGATTTCCATTATTTCCTAAAATGGCATACTGTGGTGGACTGTATCAGGAAGAAGGCAACTTATTCATTTTTCTATTCCATTACAGGCTGCCACTTTTTCAATCTATGACCGGCTTCCTGTCAATAGTATCTCGCATCAGTGGCAGGATTGTTATGGCATCTCTTTTTCCCCATTAAAAGCCGCATCTTCCACTTTTATATCAAACACCTGGTTGTTTTTGGTATTCTATTCTGTCGAATATTCTAAGGCAAGAAATGCGTCAGCCATAGTCGTGTCTCGGGTCTATCTGTTGCCTGACTTCGCCGTTTAAAGTTTTTAATTTTTCGCAGTTTTTTATTATGATATTTTACTCTCCTAGTCCTATTCTGCCGCGGTTGTATAGTCGTTTTTTTTTTAAGTTATTCGTTAATTTGAAAAGCAACTTTTTAAGTATCCCCATAAATACCCTACTAATTCCCTGCTCTAATTTTTTGGATGGGCCATAAAATTATTCATAGGTCAAACATTCTACAAAAATTAAACCGATCAATTCTCTTTTTTTTATTTGAACGAGAAGCCGGAAGGAATCAGTCCAACGTCTTTGTGAAGTCGATTAAAAACTGCCTTAAAACATTTTTTCCTGCGTTAAAGTTTGCAATTGGCGCCCCCTGTGAATCGATATACGCAAGGGATCCGTTTATTATTGGAAAGGGGGATGTTTCGCAGGATTTGCACCTAAAACAGTAAAGGTTGAAGCATGTTTGCCTTCTATTTCTGACTCTAGTCATTTTATTTGGAATGATTTCTTATTCGATTTTTTTGCTTAAACCTTTTATTTAGTTGTTAACAATTCGAATTTTGACAGGTTAACTGTGCTGATTAATATTTAATTCGCAATGATAAGATTTTTCGTTATATAAAATATTTTAGATCATGTAAGTTTAATATCATCTTATCAAATTTTATTTAACCATAATTAAAAAATGACAAAATTTTTATGAATTTAAGCTTAAAACAGTGATATTATTTGTAGTTTTTTACATGCTACTTCAAACATTTTATTAGGTTAAGACAATTTTTAAAAAGAATAATTGAATACGCCATTAAAAATGCGCGCGTGCGTTTTGTTGTTCTTCATCTTATATCATGCTTCAATATAACATAAAATGAATTGGTAATTCAAATGATTTATATTATTCTTTCATAATTTGTATTTAAATATTTTTTTTAATTCTGATCACCTTTTCACGGTTGCCGCTGTCATAAACACGTAAAGGGGGATGTTGAAGCGAACATTTTATATTTACAATCGAAATAATATTTAAGAACAGATATTTATAAATTTTCATAATTGAGTTAACACTGATAACAAACTACAGCAGGAACTTTAAGTTAAACTTAAAAAAAAAGGATCAAAGTTTTATTCGCAACCGAGACCATATTTGTACATTCAAAAGATCATAAAAATACGAATTAAATTAATTTCCGGTTCTTAAATCTGATTTGGTTGTGATATTATCAACCAGTGTGTAGCCGGATGGAGGAAAATTCTAAATAAGAAAAATCTGTAAAGCTGAAACCAATGAGGGCTGACTTTATTCGAAATCACTTGTTGATAATCTCCTAATGTTGATTGTTAATTTAAACACAAAGCTGATGGACTTCATGCACTCTTTCTTTTTAAACGCAATTTAAAACCATATAAAATTAAATTATCTTAAAAACGAAATAATCTGCGAAAATTTAAATATGTTTAATGATACTATTGCTCCCCACAACACTGTGAAATCAATTGGTAATTTGTATAATTCGCCGAAAACGTACTGCGCACAATCAGATCAATTTATAATTGAAAAAGCAAATCTAATACGGTTTTCAATAAATACTCATACAGCATAAACAAAATTTTTAAACAAAAATGTATTATATGCTCAATTAAATAGAAAATATATTGTAGAGCCAGGCTTATTATAGTGTCTAAGGGGGATATAGTATTTCGTGGGATTCATACAAGTGAAAATAATTCATTAATTAAAAGTGCAATAACACAAATTGAAATACCATCCTAGCAATACAACGCGCGATTTATAGATGAAAATTCTAAACAGTTAGAAAATTATTCGCAATAAAATTTTCAAGTATTAATTTTTGACCTGAGACATAAATTGAGTGATACACCATATCTTGTTACCACAAAAAAATTATAAAATGTAAAATCTATAGAAAATAGTCGAGCAATCAAGTCAAATACAATCGAAGCAGCCAGCACTTAACCACTGTGAGTTCTAGATGGAAACCATATCTATGCAGACAGTTTATTTTAGAAATCCACAGTGAATTTCACCAAATCCGTTTGTGGGCAACTTATAAAACTCTTTCTCTTTTGAGATTTAATACACACACTTTTATGGAAGGCAGATTTATATCTACTTCAGCATCATTCACTGAATGTATTATCATTTTAGTTTAGGATAATGGAAAAGATCTTTATATACCCCCCCCCTCTTCCTGGTATCAATGCATAAGCAACACGAAAAAAAGAATATGTCTTGTACAATTCAAATCGAATTCATAGTTTTTCTTAAATATAATTGTATGCCGAAAACGATAATTGTAGGGTTTGAAATTGTCTTAATTGAAGTAATTAAATCTCAGTTAAAATAATATCAAGAGGAGAGCGGACTGATCCGTCAAAACTAACGAATTCGCGTTGAAGATAAAGCCGAGAAAATTAATTTGGATGTTTTCTGCATCAACAAATATATCGAAACAAATGAAAAAATATAAACATTAAAATTTTTTAATTTATCGAGGATGCGCCCAGCGCTTTCGACGTTTTTCTGCGTTCTGCGATTTTCGACATTTCTTTTACACTTCGAATCAAACACACAAGAGTATGTTTTAACTCAATTAGGTTGGATTAGTGTTTTAGGGTTTCTTATGTAGTAACCGCTTGAAAGCCTGTAATACTGGAAATAGTTCAGAAATCTTTTTTATAATTTGATTTATAGAAAATCGGATGATTGCTGTCATTAAATTATTAGAGATGCACTGCATAGTAGTTGCATTATCCTTTTTTATTGCAAAAAATAATTTATTATACTTCTCTATTTTGGGTATGATTTTTGCACACAACGCGCTTATTTCTTACTAACATTTACTGAGTTTTAAAAAATTGAATTTTTATTTATTCCTAGCAATAAATTAATAAAATATAAATTTCGACCCTCTACTATTTTATTATTAACCACCTCAGGGAATTATTACATTAATCATCACAAGCATTAAAATAAATAATGATCAAATCGTAAAATATAAAAGCAGTTGGAAACTACACCTTTGTTACATTTCAAAAATTAATTTGTTCAAAGCTCTAAATTATCATAACAAAATCAATTTCCTACTAATGAAGGTTTGAATAATTAATTCGTCCAATTTTTAAATGAAATTTAACTAAAATTGATAACTAACGAGTTTGCTTTTCCATAATTTAGTTCGTATTAAATTATTTAGTTAGTTTTTTGGACTGTATTCATGTTTTTATATTGAATATTAAAGATTTGGGCGGAACCAAATAGTAGGCGTAAAAGCTACAAAACTTAACCTCCCGCACGAAATCGTGTTTGTAGTTTTTTTTTAATAATAAGTTCATTATGTTATTTAATTATCTTAACAGCAACAATGGCATAATTTTATGGAGTATTATGATGGTTTTCCTTTATTTCACATTTGTCCATGCATATATTCCTTCATACTCCATTAGGAATATAAATGAAAATGTAATTCCCTTGGATTCAGAAAGTTTTTATAAATTTGTTAACTTTTCTTCCAACCCAATTTTGATTGCATTTTACGCTCCTTGGTGTGAATCTTGTAGATCTTTTTCGTCAGAATTAAAAGATTTGAGAGATCAAACAATTGGTACGTTTTTTTTGAATACAAATTTTAAATATGTTTTTTTTCCCATAATGCATGCTTTTAGACTGGGGCGTATATATAACAAAAGTGGATTGTTCCGATGAAACAAATGATCAACTTTGTTGGGATTATAAAGTTGCTTCATATCCTACTATTATGGTAATTTATATATTTAGTATTTTGATGTTTGATTGCAAACAGAATGCTAAAGAAAATGCCTACATTGATGTAACAGGTAAAATGCTATTTTTATAAAGAAGAAAATTACAAAAGTACCTTACAATCTCTGCGTGAAATTCTCGCGATTTTCCTTCTGAACCAAACCAACTGTCCTGTTAAAACGCATAGTTCACATGTTTTTTCGTATTTTATGTCATTTGAAAGCAATAGACCTGCGTTTTTAGAAGAATTACTCCATAAAGGTGATCGTTCTCTTTTATTGATGATTTTAATTGGATCTTCAATAGATTTGGGATTTTTGGATGCCGTATTTTATTAGTGATAACAATTAAGCTCTCATTAGATTTTAAAGGTTGCAATAACATTTTTATGTCATTTGTTGATAGGAATGAGGTTGAATAAAGTTAATTAATGTCAGAATAATCAGGAACTAATTTTTGGATTTTTCCCCCACCCAGCTGTTATACTTATTTATCCACACCACATGATGAGAATTATATCAAATAAGTTTTTTGTTTATAAAATATTTATCTAGTCTTGGTGATTATATTGAAATAAGAAATAAACTTGTGCTAGTTATTAGAAAAGACCAGCCTCGTTTGTCAAATTCTCTGCCACCTTTACCTTCACATATGCAAAAAAGACTTCATGAAAAAATGGATACACCGTATAAATCAGAATTTAAATTCTAGTTTATTGCCTTTGGGTGGTATCCATATGTCAGATTTAGTCAGTGCAGTTAGTGTTACTTTACGGGAAGAAATACGTTTTAACAAATTCGATGATTCTAATCGTGAAATTATAAAAAACTGGCTGAATATTGTTCAAAAAGTTTATTGTCACTTTATGCTAGTTTAGTGCCTCTATTGGAATACTAAACAAAACACCACACTTAATAAATTATATAAATTGGTAGAGTTCAAATCTACATCGGTATCAAATAAGGATTGGGAGAAAATAATTCTAACAGCAGAGGTATATGGTGGTTATTATCCCCCAGGCTTTAGTTAGTTTCCCCAAATCACATATATACACCACTTGCAAGGGTTCAAAGCCACAGTATCGAGGTTACCCTTGTTCTATGTGGTTAATTCTTCATTTTATGGTTGTAACTTGTGAAAAAACAAAAGATCAATCCGAGCATCCTAATTCTCGGGACGTTCTAATGATGGCAGCAGATTACATGGAACAATATTTTAAATGTCGAAGTTGTGGCACAAAATTCTCTGACGAATATAAACAAAAACTCAACCAAATTCAAAGCGACGAGGATGCTATTTTGTATTTTTTCGAATTTACATCAATAGATTTATGTGGCATTTTCATAACCTACTAAATGCCCGTCTTCGGTTGGAAGAATCAACAGATCCTATATGTCCCAAAATACAATTCCCATCTGAAATTATGTGTCCAGATTGCAGAAATTTGGATAAATCATCCTTTGGGAACGTCATCACATTTAAACCTGGGTATGGACTGGCTGAAATTAAATGGAATAAGCCAAATGTCTTAAATTTGTTAAGAAGACAATATGGTTCTAATAATATAAATGTAGATTGAGGAAAATAAATGAAACACAACTCATTTAACAATCTAAAATTTTAATTTATTTATTTTTGAATATATGCTTTTACTCGTGGGTTTGCGTGCACACTACAATTCCACTTTATATTCATAAAAAGATCAACCTAAATAATAAAATTTCTCGTAGTTTTTCAATAATAGAGGAATTAGCGTTTTACAGGAGGAGGGGTGGCGATCGCAAGATGAGTCTTGAAATATATGACTCTAAACTCAATTTCTTAATTTTATGTTAGTGATTTCTATCAACTTCACATTTGAAATGAGACATGCTCACATCTGCAACATTTTTTTTCTATCATGCTTTATTTTCTGGCTTAAATTTGATTTGCTTGAAAAAAATATTTTAAGTAAACTTATTTTTACCCAGATTTTTGAGTTCCATTGATTAATATGCATTTTTTAATGTAAAATATAAAAAAAGAAATTGTTTTTTCTCATTTTAATTTTGGAAAAAGGAGTGGGGAAATTTTTCGCGTCGATCCTTGCGCCATTTTCATTTTTATATCTATCATAAATATTATTACTGCCACAAATAAATTAATTTGAATTAATATATAACAAAATGTTTTTTAAATCGAAGAATTGTTTCTCAGATTTTTCAGTCGCACTTACAACACACTTTTTTTTATCAAATTATACTCACCGTTTATCTTTTATCACACAACGTTTCAAAATTATTTATTATTGGAGAATTACAGATTAAATGATAATAACATTTTTAGGTACATGAGCATAGTTGAAGATTTGTTGTGGATTAAGCAAAAACAACCAGCATTATTAATTATATTTAAATCAAAAAATAATTCAAATCCCAAAATTCTAACTTCGTCTTTTTTATTCTCGCTTACTGCAATGTATAGTATTATAAAAACATTTTTAATACGTACATTAACTGCTATTTGTGTTATAATAACATAAGGGCAATCAGAATTTCCCCTTTTTTTACGTACGGAAAATATTTTGACTTCATAAAATTAAAGCTTTTAAAAAGAAAAATAATTGCTAAACGAAAGAAAAAAGATTATTTGCTTCATAAAATAAATTAATATTGCTACAGTTTTGTAGTGGGAATATTTTTTTATAAGCCAACAATAATAATATTTTTATTTTTACTACACGGCATTAAGCTAAAAACAGGTGGAAAATTATGGGGGAATCTGTGAAAGATATTTTAATGCCTTGAATAATCTGTTTGTTCTTTCGAGCAATTCATTGACACTTACAACAAAGACAGTTCAATTATCTTTATTTTAATAGATAATTAAAATAACATTATTTCATTTTCTGATTTTATTGATTATGGTTAAGAGCCCTACAAAAATGCACGGAGGAATTTGATGGGTTGCCCGATGAATTCCATATCATTCCTGAGAATAAGTCAATTTTTATTTTTAATAAAGACGATAAAATTTATCAAGTATTAAATATATACACTATTTTGAAAATTTATACCACATTTACATCAAAATCCTTCTGATAAAATTAAATGGTCTAGATATTGTAAATATAATTTGATCAAGTTTTTTATATCTTCTCACATTTACATTATTATAATGATTAAGAAAAATTTGGACGATTTATATCGATGAATTATATATAAATATATGTAATTTCTTTTAAAGTTGTGAAATTGACATAAATTGAGGTTAAATATTTAAACTTTACCAAAAATAATGTAAGAAATTAGCCGGAGATACTATAAGTAGGAATACTTGCGAATCGTTAATCCAAATTTATAAAGCTGTCTGTTTATCTATTGATAGGTTACTCTGAGTGTAAAATTATTTGGTGAGTTATAAACAGCTCGATCTAATTTTGGGACTATCATAGACTATTCTTAATTAAGAAAACCAAGTAATTTATATATATTTGGGGGATAGGATTATATCATACTCGAAAAGACCTGATGCAATCCTTCAATACATTATTTGTGCACAGCAAACCCTTCTGTAGGCGTCAAAGTTGAAATAAAGGTCTCGACCTAACTTTTATCGAGAGTGAATCGACGAATATATTTTTTAAATAGTTAAGAAGCGGTCGATTGGCTTCCTCTAAGTTTACTTGATAAATTTTAAGCTCAAGTAGATCCTAATAAGGCGAAGTGAGTTTTTCTCAACAAATACCACGGCACCAATCATATGACATTCTTTCGAGTTCCTTTGTTATTATTATACAAGTTTGATGATCCTGCTCATATAATTCATCTCCAAATGCATTATAGAAGGTGATTTAAACAGTTGATCGAGTCATTGGAATAATCCTTGTTAAATCGACGTAGAAAGCAAACTCAAAAACGAAGAAACGAGATGTAAGGTTTATGGAAATTCATTTTTAAATTTTTGGCCAACTTCTTCTATATGATTCAGTGCTGTCGGGACTCATTTAAAAATATACACATGGAACAATTTCTGAATGTGTAATGGCAGGAATTGCAAATAGGTAATAAAATAAGGAGGGCATGACTTAAAATACAAAACGCGTAATCTGAATTTGAAAAAGTCCAGAGGCGTCTTTAAGTTGAAAATATAATAATAAGACCGTCGTAGGTGTCTC
>SGJC01000966.1:0-10429 GCA_009887335.1 Henneguya salminicola
AACGGGAAAGGAAATTATTTTGTAGATAATTTCGTTGAGGGCCTTGAACAAGTAATTGCACATTTAAGTAAGTTTTTTTAATTCAAACTGATTCTGATATAGTTGAAAGTTTATTTATTAGTACTATTGGGAGGTGGATGGGACTTTTTTTAGGTTTTCAATTTAAGGTATTGGATTGGTAGGTAAAAGGTGCATAAGACCCTTCAGAGAGAAATTCATCTAAATTCAGGCAGAATTGGGAGATATTGAAGATGGATTAGAATAGAGGAGAGTGAATCCTCCTGGGAAACTTCTTTACAGAATCGTAAAGGAGTTCAATAGTTTGAATACTTTACCCTGATAACAGAAGTTAGTGGTGATAAAAGGGTTCAAACGAATGTAGATTTTGAAGATTCAAAGACAGCACAGAGTTTAATGATTTGGATATGGAAGATGGATTTTTGAAAAACTTTCAAGAAAAGTAAAGAGAGTTCCCACAAATATTTTAGACTTTTTTTATGATAAAATACAGTCGACCCTTTGGGCCAGGAGAACTCCAATTTTTTAGCAAACAAAATTTAATTTTTAAATACTTCTTAATTCAAAAAGTGGGTTTCGGAATTGAAGGAATAAATAATTATTGAAAATTCATCAACTATTTCATATGGAATAGAAAATTTAGAGTAGGGTTTGAAATATTTAAACTCCCTGCTAGGAGAAGACGAGAACGTAGATTTCTTTAGCCCCCTAAGGAGCACTTTTTGGAGTATTGAGATACGACAACCAAAGGTACTTACCTATTGGACGAGATCAGAGCGAAGATTATTTAAGGACACCGAATGATTATTAGTGAGGTATACAAAGAATGTGGAGCATTTTTCTTCTCGAGTTTTACAAATAGCTAGATTATTTTTCCTAGAGTTCAATTTAGTGTCAATGTTGCTTATGGAATGTTATAAGCCATTAAAAGACCGCTCTAATGTAAGATATCGACTCTTCCAATGATGACTTAGGATTGAAGGTCTGTCTTTTAGAACGAATTATTACATATCGAAATAATTTATATGAAAGTGGGATAAGCTAGCAATACGACTTTTGTGAAATTTTATCTGTTAAAGTTTTGTCGGTTTCAAAAAGTAAATTTGGGATAATTTAATATTTCTAGCAAACGAAAGTGGGAGAGAATTTGAAAAATTTTTAATATTATAATTGTCCATGAAATGGGTTAATATGCCATAAAGAAAATCTTTATACAGCAATGATTTCTCATCAATTCTAATTTAAGCATTTATCTCATCAGTGCCTTTAATATTTGGTCAGAAAGGGCGGCTTACTTAACGCTTGTTAAATTTTTAAGGTATAATTATTATAACATTTTTTAAAAGATTAGAGATATAGAAAAGATCGTTCCCATATTTTAACTGTATTTTTTTAATACACGAACGAATTAAGGTCAACTAAGATAAACCCATGATTTTTTAGAGGCTTTTAATAGTTTTTGGGGTTTTTCAGCGAATTATAATAAAAGGGAATCTATCGGATACACTTCTCTCTTGTAATTAGTGTGCTTTCAAATGTGTATTCTATTAAATCCTCCAAAAAATTATAGGTAGGGTTGAAAAAACATCCATATTTTTAAATTATTATTAATCAGGGCTGGGGAATTGCTGTCTAGAATTTTAGAATTTTTTTTAAATATCATGAGCCATTAAAAAAAGCCACACCTCCACTTTTTTAAAGTTTTTTGGTTTTGTATTTCCTCTGCCACTTTTCAACAGATATAGATAATATACCATTTCAACTCATACCTAAGAATATTTTGGTTTATTTAGACGGCATTATATTTGGAAACAAGGGGGAATACTGCATTTTAATTTAACGCCTCACCGTGGCAATATTGTGCTAAGTTGGCATCAAATTCAACCCAAATAGATTTCAATTATTTTTTTACTGATTTTAAATATTTTTTCTTCATTATAAACAAAAGTAAAGCTTCTGTTGCCCCTGAAAAAAAGCTACCACTAAATGGGAACAGTACAATTCTAACTAAGGGCTGCAGCATTTTCTTTGGTTCTACTCTTATAACAGGCCGTGCTTGAATAAAAATGCACAGAATGAAAGCCTTCTAAGACGATTGAAGTATATAGGAACTAAGTAGGTGTGGATGAAGAATCATGAAAATGCATTTAATAAAATGTGGGAAGTACTTATTTCTCCTCCTGTTCTAGAATTTTCGCATTTTTAAAGACTATTTATTTTATTAACTGACGCTAGCGGCAGAGCTATAGACTCCTAATTATTTTAAATGGACGCCAATGAGAGGGAATTCATATTTTTATACACAAGCCGGATATTATCCGACAGTGATAATAGATATGGTACAACTAAACTATAATTATAACCAATCATCTGGGCGTGTAAGAAATTTCATCCATATTTTTTAGGTCGTCCCTTATATCATATGGTCTGATCATAATCCTCTGTCCGCCGTGCGTAAGTTTAAACATAAAAATTCACAAATGGCTAGATGGTTAGAGTTTTTAAACCATTTGGATTTTCAAATAACATTTCAAGAAAGATGTAAACACATTAATGCAGATGGATTTCCAGGGTTGAAGAATGCAATGCCATTATAAAAGAGTCTTTTATTGATTAGTTGCCGAAAGAAATGCAAAAAGAACAGTTTCCCGATAAGAAGATAAATATTTAAAAAGAATTTTTAAATATGCTTAATTAAATATATGTAGAGCCCGTTAGAATAAAAATTTTGAAAATAATAATTAACAACGTCAAAATCTAACAAGGAGAAATTATTTTGTTGCATATAATTCATAGACAAGGAAATAAAATAAAATACAGATGGGTTATTTAAAATTCTCTTATTACACTCATTAAAATTCAATTCTGATGATATAGGGCATCTAGGTATAAAAAAGATTTTCTTGCGTATATAAGATCCATATTAGAACTTATTTTAAATCTAAAATTAAATACCTCCTGAAAGCTGCCTTAAGTAGATTGTGTTGGAATGAGTTGTCTCGAATATTTTTGACCATCGAGTAGTAAAAATTATAGAGAAGATATATTTTATAATATCTAAATTCATTTCCTAAAAAGAATACGGCTGTTTCACTCAGCTTGATTGATACTAAAATTGTGGCGATTGCCTTTTTTATTAAATTAATATATTTTTGTGCATATCTCCAAATCTTACACTCGGATCAATTGAAAAATTTTGAATTCTTTTTTTTAATTGTCTACTCTATTTTGTGAATAATTAGAACAAGGAAAACCTTTTATACTCCACAATTAGATGGATTATTAGAACTATTAAATAGGACAAGGATAGACATACAAGCTAAAATGGGGAGAGAAAATAAGGAAAGTTGGGATTCGTTTATACCCGCATTAATATTTACATATAAAATAAGCAGCCACTGGAGTACTGAATATAGACCGTTTGAGATCATGTTTAAAAGAACCCATAAGCTCCCAGGCGATGCCTCTTTATGTTTTGACCCTAATATTTTTTTCACGGTGGAGCAACTCTAAGATATAGCGCACATTATATTTTGTCTGAAATACAACCTGAACTCTCAAAATAAGATATTATTATTAAGATGTCGGTACATTTGAGATTTGTCATGGCTCATTTTTTAGGTTTATCTCCTTATTAACGAAGCATTCACTCATTGGTAGGAAGTTTTTAAAACTGTGGAAGATGTCATATAATGTGATTATGTATGAGAAACCTTTAGCATTAATTTCAATCAATTATAACCCACAATGAATTTATGTCGTCATCGTTTTCAGCCTCAAAATCCTAGAAAAAAAACTAGCCTGGAAGGATTACGATAACTGCACATTGATTTAAACAGCTGACGAACCAGACTTGGTGGTTACAGATAAGGATATATCCTAAAAAGTTTATAAAATAGAGATATGGGAGGTTAAGGTAGGCCTATAGAAGAACTTAAGAAGGCGAAATAATATCAAACACGGCACCTCTACAAATTACGAGGAAGGGAAAAGATTTCTAAAATATTTCTGTTACACCTCCCTGCACCCCTACTGAAGGCGTATAACAAACCTAATGCACTTTATAAACAATAATTTATTGTTTTTACGCATATTTTCTTTATTATTAGTTTTACTAATAATGAAAATATTTTTAGTCAGTCTAAAAGCCCAGCCGTTCAAAATTTATTCGAGAAATTACAGAAATTTATAGTTTTTACTTCCACAAATTTTAGAACACTTAACTGGTTTTTTTAAGATAAACTTCACGGGCAAGAAGTTGCTGTCAACCAACCATATTAGTTTCTTCTATTTTTCCTAATCTAGAGGGCGTTATTATCCGAGCCATCTCTACTCGGGGAAAGAATAAAAGCATAACTGAATGGATTGCAAGGAATTAATGAATACACTCAAAGAAAAAAAATCGAGAGAACTGAGGTAGTTCTGCACAAAAATCCTTAACTTATTCATCTACACCCTTCAAGGATAGAGAAAATGAGGATGGAATTCCTTACCGTATAAGCTTCGCTCATTTTCTGCTTGAAACCCTTTTTGAATTCTAATCCCTGATCAGTCCGATTTTCAAGCTCACCTTCATTCTGTATCTGAACAAAAAAATTTAAAATAAAAAAATTCTCGGAGAGGTTTGTGCTATTAAAATTAAATTTTCCCGCAACATTGTTCAGAATTATATTTCAATAGAAAAACAAATATTTTTTGAGCCTAGTTAAGATTAAAATCCAACTTAACCAACAAGTTAAAAATGGCCTTTTAAGATTTATGTTCAACAGTAGAGAGATAGAAACTCCTAATCTTCTTTTTCAACTGAAAACCCCAAATGCACACCGAACATTGTGTTAGCCTATCTTGTCTTAGAGAAACTTAAGGGCAATATTTTTTTTGATTCTCTTAAAGTACTAAATCTGCTATTATATTATGTGGGCGATTTTTTTTGCTCGAATCTATACGCTTAATCCTAAACTGAATATTTGAACTATATACTTAATAATCGTATAGACCCATGTATCCTAGCTGATTTTTAGATCTAATTTAGGGCGTCTTCTGTTGCAAAATAACTTTTCCCTGATCATTCTAATATCACAGCGTTATCTCTTTGACACTAACTGTCTCAAAAGCTGCCCCGTTTATTTCCGCCTTGGTCCAATAGAAAAATTATTTGAGCTTCTTTAGATGCGTTCCCTCCCTAAAGAAAGATAAAACTCAATCGCATATGTCTTTGCTTAAAATTGACTTTAAACCCAAAAAAATATTCCTATAGCTGCCCACAGAAAAAAAAAGAAACATCCTTCAATTTTGGGAATTCATTTGCTCAATATTTATTTTATCCCGCACAGCCTAGGATCTTATCCCATCGTTGATCGCCAATTTTTTTCAGTCTAACACAAAAAAATTAATAATACGAGCTTTCGAACCCTTCCGGTCTCGTTTTGGAACTTTAGGCGCATGCTTTACCTGTTTGAGAGTGTATTATAAAAAAATGTCCGAATATTATACGTTTATTGTAAGAAGCTCGCCAAACTCCACTAAAATAAATCAGACCCTCTATCAGGCTAAGTTAGCAGTTAAAAATATCTTGCCACACCTTAATATAAACAAAATAATTTATCAAAGGGAAAATTATTGAAATTGTAACGCAAAGAAAAAACGATCGATCTCAGCTCTGGATAGTATATTATTATTCTATTTATAGTTGACCCCATCTCATTAGTTGACTTCTGTCTGCATTTTTTAAAAATTAAAAGATTATCCCTTCATCATTCTCGTTCTTTTTATTCAAGCAAATAATTTTCTAATCTCGAAGATTATATCTCTGTTCATTGTTGACCCATTACCGCCAGACTACATGTCTGATTGCTAGATATAAACTCAATTCAAAATTATTGGTGAGGAAGCTTTTAGTTTAATCAATTGCTATTTATATCATTATACTATATTGTGTGCATTGTAACTTAGGGTACGATTTCTAAATTCTTGCTTACTCGCAAAGGCGATAGTGTCAACTCTCGGTATCCTTAAAAAAAAGGCACTTTTTAAAGAGTTGCGTCTTTTTAGAAAGCTGGCGATCTTCTTCCATATTCCCTAAATAAGGAAGTGTTAGGTACCGTCCTCTCCCCCTCAATAATAGAGTTTTTTTCTGTTACAAAAAAAATAAATAAAAATCGTCTCCCTGTCAGACATTTTTCCTGTGCCCCCTTTCTTTTGGGGTTATTGGGATATACACATTATAACAAATTTAGTCTTACCCCCCCATTCTTGATGATAAAAAAAAAATATCGTTTTAAAACATACAGTTTTATATGCTCTATCAGCAACCAAATTGCCTTTAGGAGGGCCTAAAGATTTATGTTTGAATTATCGAATCTGGCCATGTAGGATGCTGTTGTTTTTTACTGCCCTGCTTATGATTTCATAGTTAATCTGTTGAAGATAAATATTCCTGGAAAAGTTACCCTGCCTTCAAAATATTCTGCATTTCCTTTTCCTTCCATTTTCCTTAGTTCGCCTATACTGAGGGAGATTTATAAGTATCTAAGCGTTAAGTTTATTCGGCGGAAATTTCTCACATCCACTAAGACTGATCTGACAAGTCAACTAACATTGGATCTTTTTCGATTAACTAAAATTAACCTTTCACATATAAATTCGATTTCTTTTTTAAAATCCATTGTTCTTAGCAAAACAATTTACTTTTAGCCTTTAAATATTTTTCCCTTGAAAAGGTTTTTTATATGGGAGAATAAATACCGGCATTTTGAATGAGTCTCCTTTGTGACGAAAATTAAAGAAAAATGTTTGCCTTTTCTTGCCTCACAGGCCGGAGAGCATGACCTTATTGGCCTCTTCAAATATCTATCTAATGATTGCCTTACGTTCGGCCTTGAATGGATGTGGTTCCAGATATTTTAATTGCAAATGGTGCTTGTGTATTCTCGTGATTATCGCTCTATAAATCTCCCCACCCTCTACCTTTTTCAAGAAGCTCATAAACCTTACTTACAATTTACGTCGTTATTTCTCGATCTCACCCGAACCACAGTATCCAAGTAAATCTAGCAAGCCTAAATTATGCGTAGCCTATTACTTGTTCTGTCTATCCTAATACTCTTCATTCCCCATCTTTGGCGGCACAACACAACAAAATAATTTTTTGCCTACTATTTGATTAATTTTCTCTCAGTGAAGGCTCTTTTATCATAAAACAAAAAGTTAAAGAGGTGCCGTTATATTGACTGATTAAATGAATAATTCTATTTAGATCTCAAAGGGCAGACACATCCCATCTTCTGGGCAAGGTCTAGTTCTATTTTGGGACCTTGTGATTTTGTTTGAAGCCAAGTATAGCGCTTTACGACAATATCGTGCTGTTTATCTTCAAAAAGATTTTGTAGTGGTATCCTGCATTGGAAAATTTAAAAGTGATTTTATCTCCCAAGGTTACCCTTACTCTAGATCGACATGTTCGAACGCTCGGTTTGACTATCTACAACAAAGCCGATATTATTTTGATATCTGGACCCCTGTGTCTACTACAAACGCATTATCTTTACATAAATAAATCGAGAATCCAAACAGCCCACCCATTTGTTTTTAAATACCAGCTACCTCTGTTTGTGCCTCTGCCACGGAGATCTAGAAAGGTTCGATTCCAAAATTATAGGCCGAATAACAACATGGTCGACTAATATAGATTAAATTATATCTCGTAATCCACGAGCAAGCAAACCATTCACAAAGGAAATCAATATTGTCAAAGTTCCCACACCGAACATTGTTTAAACCTCTTTTTTTTACGCGATGCACTACCAATGAGTAATAGGAGAGGCGATCTAGTAAAAGTCATTAGAGAAAAATATAATGAAATTATTAGCTTCAAAATTGAACAAATGATAAAATTTAATTTTAAAGGACGATACAGTTTATATAAAACGATATAACCGGTCCTCTTTTTGTGTAGTGGAAACGCTCTGTAGGGGTACGTGTAAAAAACATATGATATTTGTAAGATGCGATTAACTGGCGTGCAAAAAAAAATCGAAAATTTTATTTTTGTGCATTGTATTTGGAATATAATGCCTTTAGGGGTAATATCATGCATATAAAAAACCATTACGGGTATTTTGTATTATTTTTAATTTTGTGATGCCAACAAAAAATATTTCATCAGATGGCGTTAAAAAATAAACCGCATAAAACAGAATCGAGTATATATTTCTTGTATAAATAAAGGCCACCATGTTTCATTGCGCATGGTTATAAATAATGGAGTCTAATGTAGAGAAAAAACAGGAAGAATTTGGAAATGTTATATCTTATCACTACAACAAAGTGTCTAAAAGTTCTGCTGCCACTTATAAAAACCGCAATAGAAGCAATATTTTTCAGTTGCGAAAATTCAACAATTTCACAAAAGAAATACTAATTGATACCTATACTAGTATTTTGAAAAAAGAAAAAAAGTTTAATGAAATTATTTTATGATTCTAGACAAATTAATGTTTTAGATTTATGCTGTGGCCGTGGTGGGGATTTAATAAAATGGAAGCACGCTGGAATTAATCATTTATTTGCCTTTGGTAAACATTACAAAAAATTAATTAAAGACATTTCTAAAGATTCAATAGATGAATGCATCAGTAGATATAAAGACACACAACCACAAGCGCGATTTAGTGCAGATTTTTGTGTTGCCGATTGCGCATGCGTAATTTACAGAATTTTATTGAAAGGAGAATATCTGGCAAAAAGTTAAGTGTGAGAGTAGAATTGACTTAACAAGCTGTCAATTTGCATTACATTATGCTTTTGAGAGCTACGAAAAAGCATGCGCAATGTTACATAACGCTTGCGAACATTTAAATGTCGGCGGCTATTTTATCGGTATAATTCCGAATTCTTTTGAAATTCTGTATTTTTTTAATATAATTAAAGTCGTCATTTTAAGAAAAAGGGGTTTGGAAAAATAAGTAATGATATTTTTGAAATCCGAATGGATTCCTACGAAAACAAACTTTTCGGGAGCGTCTATAATTTTAAATTAGATGAATTGGTAGATTGCCCCGAATTTTTAATTTATTTTCCATTACTCAAAGAGTTTTTATCATTTTAAATAAATAGAATGCTTTTGAAATATAACATGCGCTGCGTAAAATGGCAATCTTTATGCCATTTTTTTCTTGAAAATTTTGATTCAAATTTTCAATCGCTCCAAAATATGAAAGCATTGAAAGTATTTCTTTTTTATATATCAGTGTTTTAATACTAAAGAACTTAATCATCTTAATTCATCTCCTATTCTTGATGGACTCAATTATTCACATATTAACGATTCCTTGATGAAAAAAAAAATGAAACTAGAAGATAGACCTTTGGTATTCAAAAAGTATATCTTATTTAGTCGTTGAGTGTTGAAGAATGGCAGGTTGTTAGATTCTATTCTGTGTTCGTGTTCCAAAGAGATCCGCCATCAATATCTCCTTCCAGTGACATTAGACTTATAGGTTTTATTTTCATTCTATTTAAGCTGTCGAGAATGATAAAGAAGATACGAAAAAAGATTAAATACTTACAATATATTAGTCATGTATATATTTCTTTTAAATAATATTTTTTAACTGCAGTAACGATCAGAACATAAGTGGCATCTACTCGGCCAGAGGGTCTTTAACTTTTTTGTTCAAGGACTATACGCAACGTGGCGTAAAGTCTGGGCTGCCAATAAATATTTCCCAAAACACCACATATCTTACAACTTCTAAAAAATTTCCAATTTATTCTTTAAAACTTGTCATTCTAGGGCTAAGAACTAATATTTGCCTGTTGGCCAAAGTTTTGAGATCCCTGTGACAGGACAAAGGTATAAAAGTTGTGGTGTGGGGGCCTCATGAGAATGTGAAGAGTTTTTTTTCCCTGAAGTTGAAGGGAGAAAAATATTTAACTGTAGCCAAACCTCGATAGAACGCCGCTTTGAAAACAATTAGAAATGTTGGCGGTTTTTGAGGCGGCTCTTACTTAGGGTGTGTAATTAATATGCTTGAGAAACCCAAAATTAAATCGAGACATACGTTAAATATTCTCAAATATTGTTGGGTCACGAATGAAAAAAAAATTATTTCTGTTTCAAAAAATATTCTTAAAAAAAATGCTATTCTTGTTGTTAAATTATTGCTGTCAAAGTTTTTATATCAATTTGCGTCTTTGAAGTTGGCAATCCTAACTCATTTTCTAAAATACGATTTGTGTGAGATATTTGCCCCTTAATTTTCACATCAACTTTATGAGAAAAACTAAATTTGCATGTACACTGGACCCTCGCTATAACGCGGGATGGGCCTTGGACCCCATAGCAAAAATCAAAATATGTATTATGAACAATTTCATTGTTAACACGCTGATACTCTATCCACTATACATG
>SGJC01000967.1:0-10427 GCA_009887335.1 Henneguya salminicola
AAAAAAAAATTAATTTTAGTGGAACTTGATTTATGCCTTGTTGTGACTTTAATTAATGGTTCAAACTTTGATAATAGAAATTCCGCAATTAAAAGCACTAAAACAAATCAAAGTAGGCTTTGAGCGTGACAGACAGAATTTTTTAATATATTATTATTAAAAACAATCTAAATGATTTCAAAATTAAAAATTAGCCGAAGCCACCATTTTAGTTATATACCGCGCATGCTCTGGAGCGATTGAGCGTGACAGACAGAATTGTTTCAATATGTTATTAATATTAATTAAATTAAAAAAATTCCAAATCATTTCAAAATTAAAAATGAGAAGAAACCACCATTTTAGTTATATACCGCGCATGCCCTGGCTCGATTGAGCGTGACAGACAGACAGAATTGCTCTAATATATACATAATGAACTAAAGAAAATAAATTTTTACTCCCTTTGTTGCAATAATACAGAGTAGCCTTATCTAAGCTTCAATCCAGAATAAAAAAAATTATATGAAAAAAAAGACACAAATTTCGGATTAAAATTTTATTCTTAATTTTTCCTCTCTAAACCGAAATGAATATTTTTATTATAAATGGTGTCTGCTTAACATTATTTTCAAATAAAAAAAATAATTTTACAAATAAGTTTAGTATTCCAAACTAAAGTTATTTAAATAATTTTGATGTCAGTAATATGGTGCTGAATGCATAGGAGTTTTAATAAAATACTGTGATTGATATTATATCGCAAATATTCAGCTAATAATAAGCAATATGAGGAATATTAAAATATAAGACCTTGCCTATTAGATATATCCCCCCAAGCAAGAAAAAATGCGTGGGAGTTTTTGTGAGTTTGACTACAACTGATGTCATCTCAGTAATGCTAACTTGGCAAGCTGTTAACACTAACTGTAATGCCATCCAGCTTCTTTCCTAAGAGGCCATTAAAGTTTCAAAAACGGGTTAAGGTAAAAAAAAATCGCCGTTTGACTTTTACAAAGATCCTGATAGAGTTGAAAATTAAAATTGACTAATTTTGCTTCAACTAAATTTTACATGAATATTATAATACTGGGATTGATATGACTTGTAATAAGATATAGAAATTTTTGATGCCAAAAAATAGCACATTTGTAAAGCCAAGAGTTTTCTCTATATTTTTTATGCATTAGTTCAGGGTTATTTATTGAAAATTTGACTTAATTTTTAAACACTTTATATTTTACTGTTTGTTAGTTTAATTAAACGAAATTATGAATTGATATCTTTTTTTATGAATTTATTTCGTTGTCCATTTTCGCTGTCAAAATTTGGAGTTAAATAATATTATGACTATCCCTATGAAAAATTACAGTCATTCTGAACCTCGAGTGTTAGATTCTGGTCATTTGAGTCTACGTCAAAGATTGGGGGTTCAAACCCGAGTCAGGCCATTTATTTCAAAAATAAATTCTGCATTCGTATTCTCTAATATTCCCTTGTATTGTATGGCATCAAAGAGTTAGACCGGGATAGGAGAGATATGCATGTGGCAAAACATGGGAAAGCAGAAAAAAATAATGATAATTTTTCAACGGCGTCATATTGCAGTTTGTAACATCGTTTTCCAGAAGTTCACCGAAGATAAGCATCTGTTAGCTATGTCAAACGTTGATTGGTGTACTCTAAGTAATAGGAAGGGATACCCTTAATATCAGAATAGGTGATTTTTCAAACTAGAACCAAAGCTATTTATGCCAAGGTAGATATATTATTCGTGACAAACGGAGGGACTCCTGGTCAATGAAATATTCGTGCTTCTTCGATATTCCTTTTACAGCCCACCAAGCATTAAAATAAATTATATAACGTGAAATTATTTTGATATTTATATGTGATGGATACGGACTATGTTGATTGAAAGATTGAATTTGATCCAAATGCTCAATTATATCGTGTGAGTATATTTCAAAATTTAAAAAAAATAAGATATTTTCTAAAAAAAACAAAAAACCTTTTAAATCAATTATTTTTAATTCGATCACGTTCAAATCTCTATCAAGTGTACATTTAACTAAAATTCAAATATTCTCTTAGATTTAGTTGAAGGTGTCAGATTTATATTTGAAAATGAAAATTTGTTAGCTTCCATCAATAGTTTGAAAATTATTAACAATAATTTTCAATTGAGCATTTACTGAGAAGGATTTCATTTTGATAAAAAAATCTCAATTCAGATGAACGTAAACAAGTTTGTATTGAAAGAAGTAAAAATATTTTATGAAGAGCTTAATATATATTTTTTAGAAAAAATGTCTCTCCGACCTTTCTCATGCTGATTCTGACGACTCAGTAGTTTCGGGCGCAAGACCGTTAATAGTTAAGACTAAAAAGCTACTAGTGTTCATGGGAGATTACTTGCTAAAATCTAGAAGTTCGGAAGAAAAACTGTGAAAAAGACTAACATGAGTTTTACACATATAATCGCAGGGAAACTAATTTTAGAGTATATTCTGTTACTTCTATATTACACCAAATACTTTTTTATACACGAGATGCTTTTTAAAGAATCGCACAAAAAAAGGACCGAGTTTATTTATAATGTGCGCATGTGAGAACATGGCATAGAAAATTGCGATAATTGAATCTTTTTGAATAGTATTTAGAATATTATATGTTCTTATGGGTATATCATGCATGTATACATACAATCGAAGGTATATTGAATTAAGATATAATTTATTGCAAACAAAAATTGCTTCTCAAACAGATAAAAAAATGTTTAAAACAGAACTGAGTGCACATCTTATTTCCTAATTGTTAGGATTAATAACACGTGCAAAAATCATGCACGCATGTCTACGCCGACCTCCTAATTAATTACTACATATACTCTACTCAGAACACATTTGATCAATTTTCCGAATAATTTAATAAAAAAAATCTGCTTTTAGATTGAATTCCACTCGTTTAAAATCGTTAGGAATAGGGATGGCAAAATCTAATTTTAATTTCAATTATCGGTTATTTTTGAAAAAACATATCACTTTACCTGTTCTTTTTAGTAGTTGAAAATCAAGGGATTGATTATTGATTCCAGCTGATAATTATTTTATTTGCTAACATTTAAAAAATAATAAGTTTGGATATTTTTAGAAACCTGTGAAACGTTTATTTAAAATCAAACTAAAAACATAAATTAAACTGACAAAAACAAAATGAGTTAAGGGCCAAAGAAAAAAGACAGAAATCTCCAGCAAAATATACTTTAAAAAATTAATATATTAGTCTAAAAATCAGAATACATATATCGGCATGGTAATTTAACCTTAAAAATTGGACGAAATTTGATACCAAAATGCATTTCTAACCGGAGAACCGGTAATCCGATACTTTTTAACCGTTCTTCAGTTTTTGATAAAGACTCCAGCTCCAGCAAGGCGTGGTTTCAATCTTTATATAGGAGTAAAAAGGTAGTATAAAAACGGGAAAACTAGGATTTCTAGAAATTTTATACAATTACGTAATCATAATATTTTAGTAAATAATGGCGTGTGCTACTTCTGATTTTAGATTGGGCAATGTGTAATTATGTTAGTGTTCACACGAACTCTAAAACCCGCAAAATAATATTTTCTTAGAAGAGACATAATGAATATTTAAATTGAAGCCTCATTTTAATTAATAAAAAGGCATACAGTGATTTGAGCATGATAATTAACTATAATCTCTCAATTCTTACGGCTCAATTAAATCTTTTTTTTTTAAATATATCGAATAAAGTTTGTTGAAGGGTGGCGTGTAAAAAAGCGTAAAATGCGCGTAAACTCTGATGTATTTTTGCAAAAATCCACTGGATTTAAATTCTTTTATCGTCCCTTTCCCTTTTGATAATTAATAAAAATTGCAGTTAAACAGTAATATTCATGATTTCATAAAAAAACGAGGGGAAAGAGTCTTGAGAATTAAAAATGAAGGTACGCATGAGCAAATATAAATTATAATTGACTTTTATTCGTTCAAATAAACCATAATGAAATTGTTTACTCCTGAAATTAATTGGCATAACAGAGACCCGATTTATAGTGTAGATATATCAATTCTTAATGAAAAATATTTGCGAATAGCAACATCAGGGGCTGAAAATTCCGTTCGGGTAACTACGTTGTTATTTATAGTTAGATTTGGGCCTTATTATTCAACGAATCAGAAAATATTAAAATTCAATACCGTAGTAGTCTAGACCGTCATTCAATGTCTGTTAATGTTGTACGGTTTTCACCAACAGGTGTTAAAACCGCCATAATATTTAGGCAATATATTGGCAACATCGGGAGATGGTAAACTAATGTTTTTTATTTAGATGGATTGGTTATAACATGGAAATTAATCACTGAATCCATTGACACATCAGAGACACTTAATTTAGAAAACACTAAAAATTTAGAGGCTTGGAATGTCGTTAAAATTATTCAGTAAATTATATATAAATTATTTAGTGCGCATCGGGAGGATGTTTATGATATTGCATGGTCCCCTGATTCTAGATATATTTTAACAGCTTCCGTTGATAACACGTCGTGTCTTTTAGACGTGGATAAGGGTTGCTTTTTATATAATTTCCGTGATGCTAAACATTATGTTCAAGGTGCTTGTTGGGATCCTCTAAACGAGTATCTCGTAACTATATCGAGTGATTCAACATGTCGCATTTATAATTCCGTCACGAAAAAGTTAAATTGTTTATTGCGCAAGTGTGAAGTTTTTATCGGTGAAAATAACTCAATTCGTAAGCTCTATAGGGATGAAAGTTTATCGTCTTTTTTTCGTCGATGTTCTTTTTCACCGGATGGTCAATTATTAGTCACTCCCTCCGGTATCTCTGTAATGAATGAGCAGGAGATAGACTCTGCCACTTTTGTTTTTTTGCGTGGTTGTTGGAATCGGTACTAAAAAAACGTAATTTTTAGTCCCCATTATGAATTACCAACTGGAGGTAAAGATTCTATATTAGTACGATTTTGCCCTAATTATTTCACATTAACAGGCTCTTCGCCACATAAAATGCTTGAGTAATTTTATATTCATTTAATCCAGTTTTGAGTATCGTATGATTTTTGCCGTAGCAACTCTTGATAGCGTAATTATATATGATACTGAACATTTGGATCCTATCGGTTTTATTTCTAACATACATTATGCAGTTTTGACTGACCTTTCTTGGTAATTGTCCTAAAATGAATTTAGGTCTCATGATGGACTTTTTCTTATAATAAGTTCAGCTGATGGTTTTATATCGATCGCATCATTTTCCTGCTCTTCTTCACAATGTAACTGTTTATTTTTTTTATTTGAAGTAATTTTTCATGTAAAACAAACTGTTTCGCAGTGTATTGACGAAAATATTGACCTAAAAATAATAACCCCTGAAATTATTAAAAAAACAAAAAAAAGACGAGCTAATCTAATTTCTGCATCGCAATACATTGAACCGACACCTCCATTAAATGGTTCAATAGCATCGGTCCCAGCTAACTTAGAGGATTTAGATGAAACGCCGATCGAAAAACAGCCGAGACGTGTCAACTTTATTACATTGAGCCAGCAATAATTTCATTGTACTTAATTTAAATTTTATTTCTATATTTTTATCTGCTGAATATTTTGCAAATCTATAATACATTTCTTTGAATCAACACTTACAAACTAGCATTAAAATAATCCAACCTCAAATTCCAAGGATGGAGCCTTATAATCGTTTTTTTATTCTTTTAAGTACTATCCTTCACCATCTTGTATCAATTGAGATGGGGAAGTTTAGTTTTTTTGGTAAAAAACTGCATGTGTAAAACCTTACTGATCTTCTTTGAACTGAGATTCGCGGACTATCGTTTGGTTTAGAGTGGGAGTTCTATCAGAGAAATCTCACCTCCCCTCTTATCTATATGAACGCCATTACACTGAGCTTCAACTCGCGATAATTTTACCGTCATATCTCTAAAGTTAATTGACAATATAATTTGTATGAAGGAATTCTAATAATATAAGGACTTTAAAAATAAGAACGTATCGATTTTAAAGGATATCATTCGTATATCTTATCTTGTATTGATGAGGCTGTAAATGATCTAATATACGATTGGTAATTTTATTTTCTTAAATAGGAGTTAATATTTACTAACTATGGCAAAATTAAAAAATGGGATCAATTAATGTCAAATTATTTTTACAACTTAACTTCCGATTTTTTCCGACTAAATTTTACGTTATGATTTTTTATTATAAAATATAACTGAATTAGTATGGAAGTCTATCCGATTTCTTATCAATATTTAACAGATTTTAGTTAAATTAAATTTAAAAATATAAAACAAAATATGAAAGAATTAATTCACTTATTTTTTATAATATTAGATTATATACACGATGTCGAAAATTTATTCTAATTGTTCTTTTTAGGTTATAATCTATTTTTATAAAAAAGATTATCATTTGGTCTAGACAACTATTGTTGGTAACAATAGTTAGTTGTCTAGACATATTTCGTGTTCTAATTTTCTGACATGTGCATTGAACTTTTCTCTGAAAAAGAATTCATTATGGATGATGAGCTCACTGTTCAGTGTTCTTCATTAGTATAATTGCTTATAATTTATGTATTTTATAAACATTTTAACAATTTTCGGAATGTCGTTAAATATTTTATAACAAGCCGAACATTGACTCTATATATTTCAACCGATCAAAGAACTAGACTGATTTCCATCATTAAATGGCTTCTGTTTTCATCTTTTGCACTTAAACTCCGAATATTTCAAAAAACTCAGTTTTAAAAACTAATAATCAAAAACGATTTCTTATTAATTCAAGATGACGAATAAAGGTAAATGTAGGAATTGGTCGGGCATTTTGAAATTATCATTCTGACTATGAGTATTTGTTTTCAAAACTTTAGGATGGTTTCATGTTGTAATTTCTCGTATATTAAGGTATTTTATTTTTTAAATTTAAGAAGTACTCTACAATAAAATTCATTTGCCTCAAATATATAACCCTTTAATGAGGAATAATCAAGCATTGCCGCAAGGGGCTGTTAGAAAGGCGCAAAATGTTTCAGTTTTCCTAGCCACAATTGATTAAATAGATCAAAGAGAACAAAAAGACATCATTTAATGCAGTGCATATAATGGCTGAATCGCATATAAGAAATAGACATCTCTTTTTTTCAGGGTTTCAGTTTTTAACATATATTTTATTTTTCTTTGTTTTCAATTTTTAGATCCCTCAAAAATTTCGTTTGTTCAGGGTTTCGCAGTTTCTCTAAAAGACTCGGATTGCTGAACTATCACCCAACGAGGAATCTTATAGTTATCGTAAAATAGGAGGATATCGTCTTACAACTCTAACATTAAATTTTTTATTAAAAAAAACTACCATATTCTAAAAAGGGATTGCACCTTTTATATTTATATGTGCACTAAAATCTCGATTCAAGTTTCAAAAAGGCATGATTTATTTTAGCTAGATTCTTTATGAAAAGTGTACAGGCAAAACACGCATACTTTTTATATTTTTTTTATTCATAAGAGACGTATTAATAATTCATCAAACTATATTTAACATCACCAATCAATTTATACTATTTTTAGCAGTAAACTCCCTTTTTTCACAGATTTTGATCGTTATTTATCGCCTCGATAATTTTTTACGGTCTTATACGTTAAAATCATATCGCCTTGAAAGCATAGCATATTAAGAATTTGTTTGTAATGAACCTTAATTTCAGTTAATACTTTTTATTTCGTTAAGTTCAATCAAATTAGTAGCCTTTAATGTAAGATATATTGATATACCCTTGATTCTCTATTTGGATTAAACCAACTAATATTCTGGTAAAATAAAACTTTAATATTTTTGTTCTTATCAGTTGTAGACGATTTTCGGCGTTTTATCAAGACAGATTTTATCTCATTTTGAACTCATCCGGTTTTAATAAAATTCTTGGAGATTTTTAGCTTTTTGTTGATCGTATTTGTCTGCTTTGTTGGGAAATTTTCTAAAAATAATTCTAAAACGATGCTATTGGTCAATAGAATTTCCGTAATGGAAAATATTTTGGAGAGAAAAGATTTAAAAAAATTATATATAGTTTTTCTAAATATGGCAAAGTTAAAGAACAGAAAACTGTAAAAAGAACGAAAATGTACGGAAGAGGTCATAATATTAAAAAATGTCTTAGCATTATTGAATTTGTACAGAGAATAGGACGCGTGTCAGATATATTTAATGAGACTCTCCCATTACCTGTTGCATTGAAGGGTGGATGCCTATCCCACAGTTGATTGTTGCTATCTCAGAGAGGGTGAAGCTACTCGAAAAAGGACCAGTAAAGTTGTACACAGTCAGTCAAAGACAAAAAATTTTTGTTATGTCTATTTCACCCTCTTATAAAGAAATATCCTAATTTTATAAAACATCTGAGAAAGGATCGACAAAATTTATATAATTAAATCATTGAATAGAATAAAACTAATATACCATTAACCATTATTATTAATTTTTGCTCCAAATGCATCTATTCCTCGATTTACAGGATGGTTATTGTATAACTCATTTACGATGTAAATCGAGAAATAGGTCTGTAAAAGTCATCATTAATAATGATAACTAACTACCTCCGCTAACCAAAATGGCGCTATAATTTAAATTGAGATACTTCTGCTCCAACAAAATTTATATGATGTAGAGGTTGAAGTTAATATCTTACCCTCATTTTTTCCGCATATTTCTTAGAAATATACGTAAAATTAATTGCGCAACATGTTTTTTATATAATTTATGAGCTCGTTTGTCTGTATTACTATTTTTTAATAAAAGCATATAAAAGCTTGACTGAGTTATATTGCTAATTGATTTGAAAAAAAACGCTTTTCAAATCAATTTTTTTCTCTCTGACTGAATGTGTAGAACCGTACTTGTCGCTTTAAAGAGTGATTTACACCACTCCATGCCACCATAACTGCCTGCTGTAGTGGCAGTGTAGGAATCTTCCACGTCTAGCAGCGCAATACGCAAAAACCTTGGCAAGCGTGGTTTCCTCTCAAATTATCTTAAAAATAAAAATTTTTATTTGCATCTTTTTTTCCATCTCCGAGGCTTAAAAACTTGTAGAAAGGATATTAACACATTTTATAAATTAATCATATGATAAGTATTTGGTATAAACAGGGGGATCATCGTAAGAAAATAAAACTACTCCCACATGTATGTGTTAAAACTATGCTCCTTATTATTGTTGTGGATATATATTTTTTAGATTTTTTATTATTTGTAAGAAATAATATTAATTCTGTTTATTAGTGTTTTAGTTAGTAAAATATCCTCCTTCGTGTGATGATATTTTTCAAAATTTCCTTATGTATTGTGTTTGAAATAATAATACATCAGACCCATCCTAGTAAAAATATATTTTGTTGGATATTTTTTATTCTTTGCAAATTATTCTTTCCGACCCTGTGTTTTGCCACATAACTTCACAACCAACCGTTTGACACTAAATTTAAATCGATCGTTACTTAAATTAATTTTAAAATACAATTTTTTCCCGACCCGTGAATTCTCGTGTGCCATTGACATTTTGGTATGAAAAAAAACGGAACACAAATTTTAGTAACAATTTTTAATTGACAGAAATCAAAAATTTTGCCAATATATTTGAAAAATGCACTGTAGGGAGAATTCTACTGGGGATCTCTAAGCTATTCTTCACCATAAAAAATTACCTGCAAATGAATATAATTTGTGATGAAAAAGATGAGCTTGAGATAAATTAATTTTTATTTGACACCACGTCATTTCTATCTTCTCGCATGCGTTAGGGTCAGGGTAAGCGAAGTTTAGTTTCTTACGTTCGACGCTAAATAGGGATAAAATTATTGACTTTAAGCAATTTCTTATAACTGCGGTTTTTGAAAAAATGCTTCTGCCGATAATAAGGACAAAGTTATCCGTCTTTTTTTTAAACTGGTTTCTATTATCCTTCTTGGCCATCATAGAAATGCCCTCCAAGTATCCAAACGGGCTCAATTTAACACCCGCTTTTTCTTTATTCCTTCAGAATTTTGTCGCGTAGATTTTTTTTAATTTAAAATCCCACAACCTCCTAATAGGTAGTTCATAGGATAGATAGCCTGGAAAATATATCTCCATGCAGAAGTTGTACCAGTTTATAATCGTCTGTAATTTTAGTTTCATCAAATATGGATATTTTTTATCGTCTTATCTACTTTAGTTGCAACATCAAAAATACAAAGTCAGGATGATTTTATTTATGCACATATTGTGATAGCGAAATCTAGTATTAAACCTGTCTCTAATAATGCCTATATTTCGCACATCTTGTTTTGATGCATCTCATAAAAAAAAATTCTAAAACTGTGTTTGAATCGAAA
>SGJC01000968.1:0-10413 GCA_009887335.1 Henneguya salminicola
GGTTGTCCTTTAATATTGTTTAATTTAACCCCTAATTCACAGATTGAATAAAATTTCTGATAGCTCGCGCCTTTTAAAATCATGCCACGCTGCATTCTCAATTTAATAAGTGAGATTATATAAATCAAACTAGTACAGAGAATAGACAAATCTTGTTTGCTAATTAACATTCAAAAAAACTTGGAAACTTCAATTAGAATTCTACTATAAGTGCTTTATTGCAAAGATTCATTTTTAAATAAATGAAAACAGATTTACAGATATAATCGTAAATTAAAAATTAATATGAATTTAATTAAAATTTATTACCGTTATAATAAAATTTTAATTCCCCAAAAATTGTTCGTTCGTTTTAAAATTTTTACTTTATAAATATTTTAAAGAGAATTTAAGTTAAATTTAATAAGTATGAACAAAAACGAGAAAAATAATTTTTTTACTCAAAAATATAAATGGAAAATATGTTTAAAAATAGATCATTTTCATGTTTAAATTATACTAAATTTATGCTAAGCAAATTTTAAAAAAAATAGATTAATATTGAATGTAAACAAACAAAGATGTTTAATCAATATTTTTTCCACAAAATTAATATTTTTTGTGCTTTTTTTTACTTAAAAAAATTATGAAAACCCCACAGGTTCTTAAATTTAAAGCACAATTATGTGTGGGTTTGTGTTTATTTAACATGTTTACAGCGCGAATAACTATTTATTTAATAAACTAAAAATATTATGGTATTCGTAATCTTTTTCCTTTTGGTCGGAACCTTTTATGGTCTACAATGTAAAAAAACATATTTCATGTAAAAATATAAATATCCCCTATCCTAGTAACATTAATGTTACCAACATAATATTTGTTATTGAATTTACTAACATTACTAATGAAATATTATAAACTAAATTATTAGAGTTATATCGTTATATTATTAGCAAATTAATTTATGGAATCATTAATCTCGATTAAAACAGTTTTAATATGTGTAGATATTTGAAACTGGAAGAAGTTTATTTGAAATTTGTTGATTTTATTATTATAAATATATATTTTACTAATATTATTAGGTAAATATGAAGTTTAATTAATAATTGTATATGCGTGGGTTTGTGTAAATATTTCATGTATAAATTACGGTTATTTACCCCGCCAAACATTGTTTTTGTTTCTCAAATCATGAGTAGTTATCTATTAATTATCTTATTAACTTGTCTATTTCAGCCATTTATTGTATCACGTATAAGCAATCCTTCTTATTTTTAGACAATGCCCATGTGGAATATGATGTAAAAAATACAGTTCTAAATGCTCCTGTTGGATCTGTTTGGAAAACATGTTGGATAAACATCACCAAGATTCAACCCTATTCCTTATCTATTGAATTGTTTTTTGCGAATGAATCAATAGCTCTATATCACTCTCTTTTCAATCAAGTATCTGAAGATGTAAAATCAAATGTGTCCTTTGTTATCACTTACGATGAACAAAATTGCGTCTTAATAAAAGGTTTAAAGATGGAGCATAGAAACTATACCCTCATTACGACTCATATATTTTATGATGGAGAAAGTGCAGGCAGAGAATATCTAACCTTTCCATTAACAGTTAATGGTAACGGTTTATTCGTAATAATTTTAGCCCCGTATTCATTTCATTACCTGAGAATAAGTTAATTTATATGTTTTTAATTTAGAACGAGAATTCGCCCCATATGTTCTATTGTCATCTATTCTATTGGTTGTCATCCTTACAGTTAGCATTTAGTATCTGTATTTTATCATAATTTTTAGTGCTTTTGTTGCTTTCAGGCGAAAATATCGGTAATGTTAATTTTTATAACAAAAGGAATGTTTATGATGTAACTGGGAAAATGGATCATCCCATTGTTTAAAATAATATGATTCCTTTATACTATCCTTCTTTTCGCTTATATTTTTCAATCTATTTTGCCTTAATTTATAAAAAAAAAGTATTAAGGATTGGGAGTTTACTATGTTAATTGGGTGAAATTTTTAGAGTCGTGCAAATTATTTTTTTAAGAAAATAAATTATAACTAAAATAATAAAATCTGTAATTATCTCTTTTCGGATAAACTAATCAATATCTTTAATTCTCTAATAACTGCCATAAAATAATCTTTTGTGTTGAAACAAAACCTTTTCTCTCGTTTTCTACTAATTATTCATCACATAAATTCCTTGCAAAATATTTATTTTACAAAGGAAAAGATATTCTCATACTTAGCATAAATAAATATGAAAAATATTCAAAAAGATATGTCGAATAAACCTTGCCGAATTTTGTGATATTAAAACTAATAGGATTGATGCAACATATTTCATCTTTCGAAGAATAGAATAAGTCCGCCTGATGGAAAAAAACCATAAAAATGCTACTAAAGGAAATAATGTCAAAAATAAATACGATTTACTCCGTCTGATACATTTAAGTTGTTCCCATTTGGGTTAAAACATCTCGATCAGCGTCGGGTTTTTAATATTATGAATAAAACTATGACGAGGTATTTTAAGCTTAATATGCTTGTTGTTTAATGTGTACACTGCAACAAAAAAGCTTCCGATTACAAATAAATTTTATTTATATACCCTGTTGGATACACTTCTAAAATTTCTCCCACATAATCTGCTTTGAATTGGCCATGAATATAATAAAAGGTACTTCCAAAAATCCTCAAATATGTGTCCTCCTCGGGTAAATTTTAGGGCACATAAAAGGAGGGTTACTCAGCAGAATAAGATTGTTGTTGCCAGTTGCGTAGTACTGATAATAAAAAAAAATTTTTAAGTACTGTGAGGTATTAATGATTACAAATATCCTATTTCTTAATTGCAGTCAGTGCATAGAAAGATACGTTGAAACTCCACTGCCAACCAATGTCATTGGGCGCTGTCTATCTAGAGCGTATAGCTATAGTGAAATAGTTAGTGCAGGCAAATCATGGAATTTTTGCCCATTTTGTATTCGACCCCATCCTATCGTAAGACTGTGAACTTTTTCTTGAAACAGACCTTTTATGTTATACTCATGACGTCGCGGACAATAATATTCAGTGAGATCTTTTTTTCTCAGAATATTATCCATAATTAATTGGTTTTATGAAACTTAAGATTATTTGCAAAAGGAGAAGCAATTTGAAATTTGTTTTTTGATAATAAGGAAGAATTTGTTGATAAATTGAAGAAAATTAGCATAATTATTAATTCTGCTTGATTTTTTTGAATGGCACAAACATTTTTTACTTAGATAATATAGTCTAACTATACTTTTTTTTATCTCTCCTCAACATCTTAATGTTACAGTTTTGGTGGCGTTATAGACAGCCGTTTATTATAATGTAAATACATATTAAAAAACTTCATTTGAATATAATATTTTTGAGTCGAAATAAATTTCCGAGATGTTATAAAACATTTGAGCATATTTTATACTCTTTAAAATTAGTTCTTGGATATTTATTAAATTGAATTTATAAAAAAACTTGTGTGTTATTGAGATTGCCTATACTCTTATACTGTTGTCATCCTAGATAAATATTAAATATCTAGGGGATTTTTTCTTTCGGTGTGTTCTACCTAATTCCTCCGTTCGATAATTTATTCATAAACTAAATTAACTTTATCATAATATGGATTATATTTTTGGGATCACTTTCATAAGAATATACCTAATCTATGATATTTATTGTTTAATATGCTTTAATTATTTATTCTCTGGGATCTCCGATTATTTTTTTCTTGCTTATTTAATATTAGGCTTTATTCTTAACTGCACAATTAATTATTTTAATAATTGATTGCATCAGTAGTTTTCAAGCTTAATATCAGTGCCAGCATATTAAAAAAAAAAATCAAGAAATTATAAAATACATTAAAGATTAAACTATTTGTGTGGCAAATTTGAATATCTTTGGCAATGAATTTTTAAATTTAAAATAGTAAAAGCCTTGTGGGCAACACATTTATAGAATTTTTTTAATATCATTATTAATTTATTTAAAATTATTTTTATGGCTTGAAAATAAAGCGAATCTAAACCCAACCCCTTGTATTTTTTGGATCATAAAATAACTATAGACTTAATTCTCCTCTGCGTATTTAATTAATTCCAAATATTTTTTTATTAATAATTGTGATTTATTCTCTTGGTGGAGATTCAAAATCTATTTCGTGGGAGGTCGTATTGAATTTGGTTGTATCTCGCGGGCTGGCAGACAAATAATGAGGGCCATCCCATTGAGTAAATATACTTGAATTATTAAATGCTCTATTAATAATAGGTTTTAGGTTTGTGAGACTACATTTTATATTAATAAATTGGTATAAAACGAAAATTAACGTAATGATATCGTAAGGTTATCCACAAAACTCAAATAATAAAATTAATTTTAAATCTTATTTTTTATTTAGGTTTAAACTGCATAAAACAGGGTTGGCTAACTTGTAATTAAAATCAACTTTATGCGCAAAACTATATGTTTTATAGTTTCACAATTAAGTCTCTATGTTAATAGCCGATGGAAGATGGTCGGGGTAAAGTTAAAATCAACGTGAAATCTTATAAATAATCTCTATCACAAATTATAAAAATTTCAAAAACAATGAAAAAAATATAAATAATGACAAGTTTGTGCTTTCCTCTCCTATAAAACGTACATATTTATTATGTATGTGGATAAGGATATCATAATTAATCCTCAACGTGTTAATCCATATAAAAGGACCTAGCAAAACATTTTTGCAACAACACCATTTCGAGGTTTTGTTTGCTTTTATATTTTTGAATTTAAATATTTTTAACTCGTACGAATAATCTGTTCCTTAAAAAAAAATATTTTACATAGTTTTTTGATTCGATGTGTGGGATTTTCAATTTAATGTCTTAATTAATATATAAAAACCAAAATACATTCATAGTTGCAAAGGAAGCCTTATGGGGTAGTTCATAAATTAATTACACCACGCTAAAAATTGAATTTTTTTGTCCTTTTGCTTGTAAAATCGCTTGAGAAAAGGATTAGAAGACTCCCCCTTCCTCCGCTAAAAACTGGTAAGAACGACCTTTCTTCAGTCCAAATGATTATTACTTCTTTGGGATAGACAAAAGCAAAAGTTTTATAATAATATTGGTATTAGATTTGATTTAAAGGGCAAATAAAAACTAAGAATTTCCTTTTCATAAATAATTTATACTTTAAAGCTTATTATACTCCTATTAAATCATGGATATTTTGCATAATTCTAAGATATAAACACTATAAGCATAAATAAAAGCATATATATGCAAAGACTAACCTCTGAATGTGAGGAATTCCTTTTTATCCTAAGTTAAATATATTTTTGCCATAAATTAAATCTAACTGCGCTTAAAAGCAGATAAATGATATCATTAAATGCATTCAATTGGTTTAATATAATTTTTTCTGTGGTTAATTGGCTATTTGGTATAGCCCTACAGTGGCAATATGTTGCATTTTTGACCAATGAATTATAAGATTTAAATTCAAAAATTAAATTAAATTATCAACATATTAAACAAACTAATTTTATTAAGAAATAAAAAAAGTTGGTATAACAATTTTAAAATCACCAATCAGGTAACAAAAATATTTTTCGAGCATATGATAGAAACAAGAATTATCAGTGAATCAAAGATCATTCTTTTCTTTTTTAAATTTCAAAATATAAAAATAACAAAATTTTGAAATAATGTCGCGACGAAGAACTAGCGTATAATCCTAAAAGGAATAATTTTTGTCCTAGTTAAATTTAAATGTGGTAGCGTTAATCCCCACATGACCTTAAAACATAAGAAATACACGCTCGATTTTGTTTTTGTGGTTTGAACAAAATTTTTGGGTTTCAACAATTATATCCTCATTCAACATACTTTCAATTATTTGTTATATGCCATACATAACCAGAATTCATGCATAATATTGCTATACAACATACATTGAATCATTTATCAATTTACATTTCACCGCTCGCCCAGAAAATCAATACATTATTTTATAATGCATAATTTTATAACGTATTCACATCAAAAACACTGGGGTATTAACTCTATTTATCTGCTTTTATGAGCAAAAAAGTTGCAGTATTGTTATAAAAAAATGTCTTTTACTAAATTCAAAACTACAAAATGCTTTGTACGAAAGTTAACAAAGAAAAATATAACGAATATCGGACACGTAAAAATGCACGGAAAATTTCAAAAACGGTTGCATCCAAATGAAAAATAAATTCCTAGTCAACATATTGATCGTGACTGATATATAGAACTTCTTAAATCTTTTCAAAAATGGCACATGATAAGGTCAAAATAAATATTATTTATTTCTGTCACTCCAAGTTGTTATAAAATACTGGAACATTTTATTACATCTCAAATATGCTTTTAATTTGAAAATTTGAAGTGTGAAATAGCTGCAACCCTGATTCTTTAAAGCAATATTTAAATTTTTAGACAGCATAAAAATTTTTAAAGTGTGCCACAAAATTTAAAAGGTCTATTTTACTAATGATCAAATATAACATTTCCTCCATATAGTTTTTTTGTGGGACCGTTTCTGAACTTAATTGTCGAGGGTTTAATATCCTGTTGTTGCGTGAGCATTTTGGGAATAATTTTATTTTAAAAAAACTCTGTAAAATTTTATTCTTTTATTATTACGAATTAAAATTGTGTTACCATGAACCTATATTAGGGCAGAGCAAGTAGTAAAAAAAGGCAGATAGATTTTTTTGAGCATTAAAATTAATAATTCGACGAATAATTTGATATAGAATGTTTAACTATTATGTTGTGTTTGATGTAAACGCGGGGCATTACAAATTTGCAGACCTGGTCATAACGGGAACATAATTAGTCCCTGCCGAGTTGAAGACATATTTTTTAAACTTTAATCTGTGCGTTTAATGCGGTATTATGGCTTTGTAATTTGTAAATGCGAAAACACAAACTTGCTAAAACAGGTTTAATCAAAGTAAAGAGTAGCGCCCAAATAATATATGTTGGAATCCTAAATAAATGTATATAGGAATGTGCTACAAAAATCTTTCTTAACAAAATTTTTGTTCAGTAAAGCAGTTGAGGGTTACATAACTGATAAAAAATTAACCAATATTAGAAAAATCCAAGTTGGAGAGACAATCGACCTATAGATCACGATTTGAAGTTTGAAAAGGGCTGATATAAATTGTTTGTTCTATACACAACCAAAATTACTAGTGTATGAATTGAAGTTAAACAATACTATTTTAGATATACCGTGATTTAATATTATTTTAGTCGGTTTATGATAAAATTTATCACAGGCTATGCTTAAGAGGTGTATTAAGCAACGCTAATAAATATCCCTACAGATATTTCCCTGAGACTTTTCGCCGTGTTCGAATTTTTTCCTACTTTTTAACACTTTAAGAATGTGATTATACTACATAACATTTATGTACATTCAATATTAATTACAGGTTGATACGAATTTTTTTTCAACAAAATTAAACCAAAATAGTTTAAATTATAAGATTCCATTTTTTATCCTTTTAATTATATTCATTTCTTAAATCATAAGCTACCGCCAAACCTCACACCAAATTTTTCGCCTGGTGCACTATACGATGGAGCAATGACTTTGCAGCTTTTAGTATAACACGAATGTGTGCGACCTTATCAGGCAAAGGGCCATTTTTTTTTAAATTGTCAAAGTTGCAATAGGATCCAAAAACTTTGACGTCATTTTCACTTTAAAAACCTAAATCTATTTGAAATTAATCCTCATGAGATAGTAAAAATACAATTTATATTTTTTGATCTGATTCATCATGGTTAATTTGGAAATTTAAATAAATTACTTTTGTATTTGTGAAACGATATTATGCATAAAAGGTCCCCAATTCGTTCAGTCGGGATCAAAAGTTCCAAAAAATATTACTTCCGTTATTATTAAACTTTTTCTCTGCAATTCAATACAAAAAAATCAATAACGCCCGCAAGAAGAGAAATCAAATCTTTTACATTAAAAAAATATTTAAATAATTTATCGACCATTAAAATCCGAAATATTAAATCATAGGGCCTTTTATATTTTTATTCTCAAAAAACTGTACATGTATTCACTTTTTGTAATTGTTAAATTATAACACCGTGAATTAGATTCTCTTGGTAGGAAGTAATTTTTAATCTTTATGCTCGCTGTTAAAATGTTTACCACTAAAATTTGGTTGTGTTTGTTTTATGAATATTGTCCCTCCTCTTTTTTTCACCTCTGAAATTTTTTAAATCAACTATTATTTTTCCATAATTTAAAATTTATTTTTGTAATAAAAAATATCAACAATTGCGAAGGAGTTTTACAATTATTAAAAAATATGGCGGCAAAGCGCAATTGGCAACACCCTTTCCCCTAAGATTTGAAGTGATAACCAACTGTCAGCTACTTCAAACTTGGAGTTTTGACTTAACAGTTTATTTTTTACGGATACTCCTTTTTAATTGCAATTTTTGATAATTGGAAGAGCCGAAACAATTAAGGGTAGAGGTTTTCTAGGTGGGCCATCAAACCTGCAATATTACGAAACAAAGGGAAGCTTTAAGTATGTTCTGACATTAGACCGTGTTGAAGAAAATCATAATAGCCGTGAATTGAAAATTTGTGGGAACCACTGATTGATGGCATGTTCTGTGAGCAAGTAAACTTATAAAAAAACATTATGTATCCTCAGCTATCCTTTTTTAAAATTTACTTGACCGCATCTTATATTGCTTAGGATAAATGTTTAAACTTAACTTTTAAACATAAATTTTGCATATAAGAGTTGTAAAATTCTGCCCAGGTCCCGCATCAATTCGTAATTTCCTTTGAAAATTTTAATATATTTTTTTCATAACTTTTATTTTTGTTTTAAATGTGATTAGCTATATGCTCCCATAAAAAAAATATTTTTGAATTTTATATTTAAGTTAAAAAGTGAAAGGGTTTATAATATATTGTTCAATTTATTAACTCCATCTGAGATCATTTGAAATTATTGCAAACTGTATCTTTTTACTTATAAAATATCCGGGAAGGTTTGTTTAAAAGAATTAATTGGATAATATGGTGTGACTTTATTTTTTTTAATTCCCAAAATTAAATTTTGAGCTAAATTTTGAAATTGATCTCAAAATTAAATATTATCCATGATTTAAAAAAAGGGCACTTTTCGGTTATACGGTCCGTTTTAAACTGCCCCTTGAATTCATTGTAAATTAAATCAATAATTTCAACAATGGGTATTTGGCGGAATCTGTAGGGAGAGCCATGATTGCTTTATAATCCCCTTAGAAGATCTTGCAGAAGCTACCCTATTGCCACTCATATGCAAATGGATCAAACCCGGAACGACAGAAAGTCCAACAATTATAATAAGCTACAAATGGAAATCTTTTACTAAAATAGGGAAGGACAAACGATAGAAATACTTAACAGTAAACCACAGAAAGAATTTCGTAGATCCAATAAGCGGAGCTCATACACAAACGATAGAGAGAACATGGGAATCGGCCAAAGAGGGAAGCAAGCGCAGAAGAGGAACGCATCGTCATCTTTTGGATTCGTACATTTCAGAATATATATGGCGATCCACTCTAAACAACCAAGATCCAGTTAAAAAATTCTTAAAAATATTGCGGAATTTTGGCCTCCTGAGATCTAAAACACGTTTAAAAAAATACAATTTCATTAAAATAATATAAAAAAAATTCATTTTTTTAATAAAAACGGCTCGTATAACCGAATAGAACCCAAAAAAGTTTCGAACGATACTAATTTTTGTTTGAACTGTTTTATCATGACCCCCCCCCTGGTATAAGACGTGACAAAATAATAATTAAATGATAAATGCTAAAATCAATAAATTCATGAGAATTCAATTAAATGATTGATTACATGACTTGAGTTCGAATACATCGACTACATGTGCCTTGGGCTGGAATTATTTTTATAAATTTAGAAAAATAAATAAATGAACAAGAGACAGTTTGAATAATTTTTTTTAAATAAAATTTCATCTATTACCACCCTAGAACTAACTAAAAGATCAGATCAATTAAAATTGAAATTATTTGTAAAAAATTAATTTTATTAACCTTTTTAATGGTTAAATTAAAAAATCTAGTGCGGTTATTTTACCCAACTTAACTCAACCTAAAATAAAACTAACCATTAAAATAATAACTATGCCCTGAACTAAAACTGATGTGAAATTAATTATTTATTTTGGATGTTAAATTTGTTCAAAATGTCGCATGCGTAGTCGATGTTTTTGAATTTGAAATGGGTTACCACAAGGATGAATTCATCCAAAAGCCTACAAAAAATGAATTAAACCGTATAATATTCTCATTTAAAT
>SGJC01000969.1:0-10412 GCA_009887335.1 Henneguya salminicola
ATTATTAAACGAATAAGAATTTTGCGACATACAGAATTTTTTTTCCACAAAAAACTAGGCTTGAAATAATAGCACGTTCTTATATTTTTCAAAAAAAAATTAATTATTAGATACCTTGAAATAATAAAAATATTAATTTATGTTCGATGAATATAAATTATCGGGAATGTTCTAATGCGGTGCTCGTGACTATTATTGCTACAATAATTTTTTTCATTAACGGTTCATTATTGTATAAGGCCTCTGAGTTCATTTTCAACAAGAAAGTAATAACCATTTTTTCATTAATTTTGTTCATCGCTTAATATCCACATTGATTGATATAGCTTTGAAGTATAGAAATAAAGTAATAATTTCTTGATGCACTGGTTACAAAATAATTATCAATCTTTTAGAAACGGACAGTTGAAAGGAGTTTTTAATTTTCTTTTTTAATATTTTGTTAAAAAACAGATCAATTTATTTTGTGTACAACTGAATCTTTAAACCCATTATTTTCATTATAATTCCTATATTAATAAAATTTACCTCGGCCCAATAAATAATATTGAAATTTTACTAACTAAAGATATTTATTACATGTCGCAGTTAACCAGGAGTAAATGAAAAGAAAACATAAAAGCATAAGATTCTTTCATATGATATTCTGGAAATATTAATTTTCTTAAAAAAGGCCTCGAAATTATAGAATAATTTCAAGCATTATTAATGTGTGTTAAAAAAACGAATAAAATTATATTAATAATTTGTATCCAAATTTTTAAAAAGCCTCTACAATTATAATATTTAAATTTGTTTGAATCATAATTAAAATTCCAGCTTCAAGAAACTTACAGTTCTGTTAGTTTAAGAAAATAAATATAATTTGTGTTTTCGAAAAATATGCTTAGAGGAATTCCCATATTTTGAAGCTTTAGAAACATTTTATATTGATTAAATAACGAATACAAAATATTAAAGCTGTTTTTAAAAGTTTTTTTTTCAATGTTCTCTTTTTCAGAATATGTAAAGGAAGCTTAAATTTCTCTAACTTATGACATTTCATACAAAAAACATTGAATTTATTCTAGAAAAATATGGATAAAAAATATCATAGAAGGAAATTAGCCCTATTTAGAAGAAACATCTATTTAGTCGTTCAGCCGAAAAAAATATGAACTTCATTTGAAATACAATAAATGGTCAACATTTAAAATGTTAAATAACTATAATTATTATCAACAAAATTATGCGCATAATTAGTTTTTTAAAAAAATATAAACGTTAGAATTAAGAGCCGGAGATTATAATATTCTGAAATTTTTCATTAGGTCAATGCATTAATCAAAACAGGAACATCACACTTGTGTATGGATCGTAATGGGGCTTTATTAAAATTTTAGAGTGTTATAAAACCATATTTTTAAAGATGTCCTGTAATAATGACGACTCCGTGGGGGGGGGGTGATAGTAAATGGGGTTGAGTCATTAATTTGGCACAAACTTAAATATCATTGAGGAAGAGTAGATTCTCATGAAATATGAGTAGTTGAATGTCTGATAAAAATTTTTCTTCAACCAGCAGAGCATTATTGGTCGCTGTCAGAAATAAGTGAGCTAAAACATATTGCCCCTCGTTTGTGGAGTTTCTCGTGTAGATATTGTAATATGCCTAGATAAATTAAGTTTTTAATACCAAATGTCGGAAATGCAGTTTTAGCATGCTACTGTTAAGGTCTCCAGAAATTTTGTTGAGCCCGGTTCTGGTTTTATTGTTAATTTATTAAATCATTTTGGATTAAAAAAATCAGAAAAAAAGAAATTTATAGAAGGCGATCAACGGCCAATGCATATAGCACTCCAAGTCAACGAATACCTAGATACACCGATGTTTAATGAAGGACGTGACAAGATATTTCTTTTAAAATTGACATGAGGAATAATTTATGCAAAAAACTAACAGGGTTGACTTTTGGATTATCAGCTAACATATTGCGACTGATATCTTTAAAGATTGCTTCTGTGATGTTGAATATTGGGCACCTATCTGATTAATCGTAATACATATTCCCCTCAGACCATACCATCTAAACCGGTTGATTCCCGACGCTATTGAGTCTCTCTCGGCCCAAAATAAATCGAAAAACCTATTCTTTCTACATCCTAATAGGTATCTGCCAAAAAAAATCACATCGAGATATCATGTAGAAAATTCCCTCGATGTAATCAACGATAATTAGAATCTATATAATAAGTTGCTAGGAATGTCGGATTAACCTGACCTTAAAAAAATTGTTCGCACAATCTTCTTGGATTCAACAAGAAGAAAGGGAAGGTAAATTATGTAAAAAATTAAATCCCCTCAAAAGCAGGTCTTTTTTCATCAAGAGATATCAAAATAATGTTGAATTAATCCAATTCAACACATCATTTGTTATCCTGCGCCATTCAAACAACCGAATATACTATCAAGTTTTCCATCTGAGTAAATTAGCTCGATATACCAAAGACTAAATTCAAAAAGAAAAACTAAAATGTGCATGCCAGATAATTACATATCCTGCGAAAATAATGATGATTGAAATCTATTTATTAAGAGACTACTTGTGGTTTTTGTTTTGAAATATGTTACAATAATTTAGGAATATTAATCGAATTCATACAACTGATAACATAATTTTTACTTTTTTCAAATATTTAATGTACATTTTTTAATTTTTTTTTAGATTTGATTTGTTGGATTCTTATCCCATCTTTCTGTCCAGATATTTGTATTTAGCTTTCCCCCTGTTCAAATTACGTTTTATTTAAAAAAACTGACGATATTTTTATTAAATGAAATTTCTTGAATACCTACAAAAAGGAATTAAAAATATTGTTCGAAAATTAATGAATAATATTTAGTGAAGAAAATAAAGGGTTCGGCCGGGAATCGAACCCGGAACCTCTCGCACCCGAAGCAAGAATCATAACCATTAGACCACCGAACCTAACTAATTATGTTTGTTATATCGTATTTATATTTCGTCAAAAATTAATCGTATTCTCCTTTTTACTCCTAAATTCAGATGCAATCATCAGTCTTATTTTAAAATATGCTTTTTAAGGAGGATAAATATTATTTCGAGTTATCTTTTTAAATTTTACGAATGTCATCTTATTCATAGAATTCTCAAGTAATAATCGCTAGTTTATATTAGAAATTAAATTTACCATAAAATCGAAATAATAGAGCTTAAATAAATTGAAACTATTTTGAGCTGGGATGTAATGGGCCTGAACCTCCGTCTTGTACTTTTTCCTCAGACAGCTAAGCTTTCAGGCACCCTTTTCTATTATTTTTTATCCTTTAAATTACTAATATTTGTTCGTTAAATTAAATATTTAATTTTATTTTCTGTTAAATTCCCGGCTTAAATTAAAAATAACACATCAAAATTTTCTAATTATTGATCGAAAGCCTTGGATAAATCCTACATTGTACATGAATGTTGAATATTGTTTATAATTTGTTATCGCCCATTAAAATTTATATGTTGATTCTAACTTATTATATGTCTCCCAAAATATAAAGATTTATCAGGTCACTTCGATAAAATTCCTCTGAGTTATCTTATTTTGTTGGGAAGCTATTTTAATATCTATTAAGCTTATCTTGTAGGCACCCTGCTTATGGATCGCATAGTGCCTTAGAATGCTCACGATTAAAATAGTCGAGTTTTAATCTATTCAGTCGAATGAATTTTTATTATAATAGGGTTGGGGTTTAGCAGTGTTCCGTTACATATTTTTATATCCCAACCACACATAATTAAGAGTAGGATAAAAATACCCTCTCGAAAATAATTTGACCTTAAATGATCATTTAATTAATCCTACTTGGCTTTCAATTATTTTACAAACATATAAGATGTTAAAGCTTGCAAAGTTTAATAAAATTAGAGATCTTTAATGGCTTAATCCTCAAACTAAATAATTGTAATCCCGTTATTAATTAGTCAACAGAAATTATACGTACAATTTCATAAATTTATTTATTTTAATAAATAAATAAAAATAGTTAGGTTTAAGGGATTTACCAAGCGAGGCAGAAAATTATTCTAAAATTATGATTTGTTAAAATCTAACTCAAGCTCTGAAAGGATATTTTTTTACAATACGTTACTCGTAAAGTAAGTTATAATATTTTTGATTGAAAATTTTTAACATCTTATGTCAAAGTTTTTCGTTAATAAACTTTCAAAGCTCTTGCTTCCGTTTGCTCAATTGTATACTATTCATGCTTATATCCCACGAAAGTAGATCCAGTCTTTTCGTTTACTTACAAGTAAAAAACAAAAGCGTCGTAATTAAAAGCAATAAAATATTCGACTTAAATATAACAACGCTTGATTCGAAGATTTTCGATTTCGATTTCAAAATGTCACATTTACTGAATACAATTATCTCACTTGCCCTCGTCTCTTCGGAAAAATACAATAGTATTTATAAATTTTATCTTTAATGGATTCAATCAGGAGATTTAGGTCAATATTAAAATTTTATTTAAAAAAATATTAATTTCAATTGAAAATGTAGTTACATTATTTTAAACACTAAAAAATATCCTCATTTGGGACGAAACTACCAACTTGTTCCAATCATAAATTACTTCAAAAATGATTTTATTCCATGAGTCGAGGAAAATACAGAGAAGAAGCCTCCTATATTTTTTCTCTAAATTTTGATGGGTTGCATCGGAAATTTAATACTCCACCCGAACATACAATTCGGTCGACGGCTTGCCCTATGGATTCTCGGAAATAATCTTGTGTTTCCCCGCTTTCCTTTTTTAAATTTATAGAATTACTAAAATTGAAGAAACCTACTATTCCCCAAACATTTAGAAGACTCTATTTGGCCGCAATTTTGAAAATTTACGAAGAATCTAAAAAGGATTAAATAAAAAACTTTAAAGTATGATGATCGTTTTTTCTCTTGAAAACATTCTAAAATATTATTTAAAATTTTTCTTCACAAAATTTCACGACACAATCCCTGAAGTTAATTTTGAATTTACATAAAAATACAATTTTTTTCCATAAAATAATTAATGTTTTTTATATGCCAAATGGTATTAATTTTTATTAATAAAACGAAATGTATATTTATTATATTTTTATTGGCGAAGTTGCAAATTGTAGATTACTTCCCTACTTTTTTAAATCGTTAATACTGAGTTGAGTCATAAATAAGTTAGTTCTGTGGAAAGTAGAGTTTAATTTTTGATTCAATTATTGTCCGGATTCTATTTTGCAAAGACTAAATTTTTTTATTATCATAGATGATCCTCGATTCGTCTAAATTTAAGAATCAATCTGTCAAGTTTGCCTTTTAAAAGTGGTTTTAAACGCATTAAAATTAAGAATTTAAAATTTAATGAACACTAAAGTGTTGTGGGTGTATAAACATCGTAATAAAACAAAAGAAAAAGCATATAAAATTTAAGTGTAAGGCGGTGAGATCATTTTAGATAAAGAAGTTTGAAAGGAGTTCACACGGTTTCGTTCGCGAAATTTTCTAGTAAAAGGTATACCAAGAGTATTCCGCTCTTCAGACTTGGATGAAGATAGTTTATGGCCGTTGTTTGAAAGAAATAAACGGAATAAAACGAGGAAATCAGCAAAAAAAAGTAGAGACATCCTAATGAAAATATTGTTTAAATCTGAATAAAAATTAGGATAGGTAAGAAAGATGAAAGATAAAAATTATTATGACTTATCCAAAAAATATCTTTAACGTAAGTTTGATCGCATCTGTCCTGCTTTTTGTCATAAGAATGAATTATTTTCTAGAAAAAAAAACATGAAAAAATTATTCGAAAAAGCCTAGGGTATGATAAAAATTTTCACTCTGAATTGGATAAAAGAATGTACATGGAGAATTTTTCTTTGTACTCTTGCGTGGGATTTACTCATTTTAAATTCTTACCAGTCAAGAAAACTGTTAATGCAGTTTGATACAATCAACAGAGTTGTAATGGTTACACAAAACTGTGTAAAAAGTGTCCTGACTTTTTTAACTTAAAAGATAACCCTTTGCTTGGCAAGGAAAGCTCGCACGCATCTACAGTTTAAAGGGAAAATTTGTGGAGTTTTTTTACGTCTTTTCCTTGTCAACTTTACAATCTTGACCAAGTATTGATTAGTTAATTTTTTTTCATGGGTTTACAGAATGCTTAAAACGGTAAAGACTTTTAAAATTATAATCAGGTCGATAAGTTCATCCAGGTTTTTTATCATGACGCCCAGAGTTTTACTTACGAGAATCAACAGATAGCTTATAAATGGACAAAAATTTATCGTAATTCTACTTAATATATCCCATTAAATTTTATTTTAGTGCATTTTATCAACGAATAAACTTTATTTAACAACATCTGAGGTTGAATGCGACAGAATTTCCACTGTAACTAGATTTTTAGTAAATCTCGAAACCTATCGAATTGATGGAGACAGAAAAAAAACAGTTTAAAACAACTAAACTGTATAAAAATACTTTTCAATCTCTAATAAATAATATTTCTCTGATAGAATTAAGAAAACCGCCCCATAAATTACTTGAATGCCATCTTCGCCACAAAAATTCACACAGAAAATTGTCGAGACAATTTTCATTATGTTTTAGGAGCAATTGGCAGTGATATCTTCGAGTTGCTAAATTCCCATTATCCGTAAATTATCCTCAGAAAATAAAAACTGATCAAGTGTGATTTTGTTTTCTGAAATCGCAGCTCTATTATCCTCTTTTATGATTTTTCTTGCGAAATGTTGTCAATTTCAGATACACAATTTTGATCCTCAACATGCAACAAGTAAAATTCAATTTTTTTTATGTTTGATAGAAACCCGGGAATAATGTCATGACTGCACGGCCGCAGCACTCTTGTTGTGTTTGAAGACAGAAAAATAAGTTTTGTCGCCACAAAATTGAGGACATCAGTTCGCGCAGAGTAGTTATCAACAAACAATATAACCTTTTGTTTTATTCTTTTCATTTTTTTTATCAAATGACACGATCCTATTTTCAAACAGCATTCGTGCGCGTCTGTTGATCTTAAAGGGGACATAAAAACTTTTTACATTCGGGAACTAACACTGATTCTGTGACTTTCATATAACATATAACGGCCAGTTCCCTTTTCAAAACATATTATAACATACAACGGGCTTTAATGGATCTTTAGTGCCGTTCCCCCCATGGCATTTCTCATTACGAAAACGCAAATTTTTATCCCATCTTCAACATGTAAAAAAAGACCCTTTTCATTGGTCTACAAATTTCCTCAGAGTAGTATCCATCAAAAATTTTAGGCAAGCAAAAATCTCAATCATTGACTCCCTCCATGTCAACACTTTCTGCTTTACCCTCAGCCACCTTGAACGTAATGCTGTGGCGTTTTTTAAACCCTTCATAAAATTGTTGAAACAATTAAATTCTGGCAGATTGATCTTTTTTGTAAAACCTTCGACGATTTCCGCCATCATGAGAACGTTGACAGAATCATGTTTGCTGAAGCCATTTTTGCAACGCACCATCGATATTGGCATAATAACTCGTATGCATTAGCTTAAAAACTGACACAACTAATAATGAATGAAAGTCATTTCGAATTTTTTTTCGATTCTTTACACGTTTTAAGATTGTTGAAATATCGATGCCTAATTTATCTGCAAGTTACTTCCTCTTAATTTTACCATCGCCTTGTTTCAGAATGCCTCTTTTAGCAATTTAATTTAAATCGACGCTTATTCTTTTATCCACTATTTTATAACAATTTCACTTTTGTGATAAAAATTGCTAATTTTTTGTCCACCTATCAGATCCCGCCACCCGGCCCTCCAATCATCTTCGCACTTATTTGTCCCAGTCTCATCTAACCATTTAAATTACACTTTCGACTCTTTCCATTTGACACTTATTACAAATTTTCATTTTTTTTAACTTTCATAATTTTCCTTTTTACTCGAAAGATTTGAATATTTTAGGGGCTTAAGAAAAAGATAAATATTTAACATAAAATATCATCGTCTTATCTCAATAAATCAAAGGTCTTTTTTTTGTCTCTTGTGTCATAACGGTATAGAATCCTTCATTCTTGGTTGTGTTGAATAGGCTTTATCATACCTAAATGTTTTTGATTCACTTAAGGGTACGTATGAATCTATTTGTCTCACTGTCAAAGATTAAGAAGCGAATTTTAATCAACCGTTATGAAGCTAAATCATATTGATCAAAAGTTTGTCGTTGCGAAATGTTATAATTTGTGCTAATAAAAGGGCAAATTTAATATAACATGCAACTGACATGGTATCAATTAACGAATTGGACTAATAAGCGGAATGACATCAACCGAAGAAAAACACATTCATATCCTTAAGATGTATAGTTCCAGATGCTCAATTTTTTGGGCAAAGGCCGACGCGGGATATTAAGGTGATTTGACTGTACTCAAAATTATAAATCAAATACAAGCAGACGAACTTGAAACACTTAATAAAATGGCGTACGTGACTATAAACAAATTTTCAATATTTTTTTTATTACCAAACAAATTCAAAATAGTTTAAACTGAAAGAGACACGCCTTAGAGTTCACCACGTTTGTATCCGTGTAATTAAACATTGCTGAACTAATTTGTGAAATACACTTTTTATAATATTTTTTACTAAGATTAAGATAAATATAAATGCTCAAAAGAATCTAATTAGTAATCAAACTAATTCAATCATATTATTTTAATTTTTATGAGAAACCAGTGAAACACCCGTCATCTCAACTGGTATAGGAACGCCCATCACGTCAAGTACGGTTGTGGCAATATCTTGCAGCGCAGCTTTTCTATTGAGTGGAGTTTGTAAAGTGTAACCTTTTGTTATAATGAATGGAACTAAATTAAAATGAATAGATGTTACCTGGAAAAGTTGTGTGAGCAGTGTGAGGTTTTCCTTCTTCATCGAACATCATCTCAGCGTTACCATGATCAGCAGTGACCATAAGAACAAAATTATTCTCCTCGCATTCGACATAAATTTTTCCTATAGCCTCGTCAGTCGCTTCGCAAGCAATTACGGTTGGCTCATACAATCCAGAATGACCGACCATATCAGGAGGTGCTAAATTGACAATGATGAATGGATAATCATTAGATTTAATTGCCTCAACAACTTTTTGAGAAACCTCTGAGACACTCATTTTTGGACAAAGGTGGAAGGTCTTAACATCTGGAGAAGGGACTACAACACGATCTTCAAGATCAAAAGTTGTTTCTATGCCACCATTGAAAAAGAAAGTAACATGGGCATATTTTTCTGACTCAGCAGCATGAAGTTGTCGTATTTTATGAATAGACAAGCTTTCTGAAAGACCCATTCTTGGAATAACAGGAGGAAATAACATCTCAAAGGTAAATACTGGATTAAATTCAGTCAAGCAAAATATTTGTAAATGTGATGGAAGTTTAGAATCAAATTCTGGCTTAATACCCAACGCTGAAACAATTTGTCTCATGCGATCTGATCGATAATTGAGGAATATTACAGTATCGTTGTTCTTTATTCTATAACTGCTGTCCCCAATTACGAATGGAGTTAAAAATTCATCTGTAAACGCTTGCCCCTTTGAGTAACATTCTGAAATGCGCGGAACTAACTGTTCGCATGGGCAACTGGTACCCTTACCATAACAAAAAGCATCAAAAGCAACTTGTGTGCGACCCCAGTTATTATTTCTATCCATTGCATAGTACCTTCCTACAACAGTGGATAATTTTCCGTAATTAATGTTTTTTAAATGGTCCATTACCTGTTCCAGAAATCCGATTCCACTTGTTGGAGAGGTATCTCTACCATCTGCAATAAAATGCAAAAAGCATTCAGCAACACCTAGTTTTTGACATGCATCCACAACAGACAAGATGTGATTAATATGTGAATGAACACCACCATTGCTACACATACCGATTAAATGAATTCTACTACTACTTGTAGTAATTGCCCGACGACAGGCCTTCAAAAGACCCTCGTTTTTAACAATATCGCCAGATTCTGTTTCTCTGTTGATTTTTAGTAAATTCTATTGCATTAGTATAAAAATATTATTGAATGAAATAAAAAATTTAGAGTTAACAATCCACTTTGACCATATACTTGATAGAAAATACGATAAAATATGCATTTATTGTGAATATACACAAAATAATAATCAAAACCAAGTGTTTTTCTAAAATATAAATATGCACGTAATCATTAATGTAAAACTAGAGATCTTCATTTATAGAATATTAAAATAAGAAAATAGAATACCATAGATAGCAGATAAAATGCGACATCGTATGATCTTATTCCCTTTGCAGTTGACAGGAAATAAACCCTGAAATTTAGTTCCTTTTTGAG
>SGJC01000970.1:0-10684 GCA_009887335.1 Henneguya salminicola
AAAAAAATTTTATTTTCAAAATATTAAATTTAATTAATAATTTATTAATTATTTTTCCGAACCAAGCGGACTCCAAACGAGAGAGATTGGACTGTACTAATATATTGCCCGCATGCTCGTAAAAATGGAAGGAAGGGAGGGCTTCTATTGTAATATTCAGCCGAGCATTTATTTCCGCTTTGAGTTTTTTTTCAAAATTTTACCATTATCATCGGAGAAATTGAACGAATCCTTCCTTAAATAGCCCGTTTCCTTTAAAATTAAACATAAATTAAGTTTCAAAATCTACGTATATTAAAGTAAATATTATGGACCCGATTTTAACTCGATTAATCGAGTGTTTTCTGTAAAAAAACAAGAACTTCGCCTGGAATCTATTCATCTTGTGGTAAGAAGTGAATTTTATCATGAACAAATTAGAGCGGCAAGAGAGCATGGAACTGGCAATTCGATGATTATTTTTATAAAAAACCTGAAATCTGAAAATAATATACGACATGGAAAAGCACAAAAACAAACTAAAATAGAATAAAATTCTTAAATATAATTAAAAAATTTTAAAGTTGTGTTGTCGGGCATCTGACAGATGTCGGACGTTTTTTTTCACCCTACGAGAGATTTAGTATATTATAGGATTAATAGCACCATATGAAAATTTAATACTGAGTAACTTTAATGTAAAATCTCGATATATTTTTTTCATATAAATCAGAGAAAAAGATTAAAATATGTTCAGAATGAAGGCTATATTACCATTTCCAGAGATCACCTCAGTAAAAGTAATAAATTTTTAATTAGGGTAAAGAGTCAGGTTTTTATTTTTTAAACCTTGGGTTTGATTATAGTGTTAATGGTCTAAGGTTTATAAACGAAAGAATACATTTGAAGAACAAACAATCTGCATAATTATTAGAAGAAAAAAGATAAAAAAATAATCTTTTTTTTTAATGACACAATTATGCAAATTTTAAAACTACTGATAAAAATAACCGATTTTTTTACTTATTCATAATTTTTGATTTGAAATTTTTATATATTTAAATGCTATACACGAATTAAAATATTAAAAATACAAGAACGTTTTTAAAAATAATACATTAGTTTTGTTCGGTCTTCAAAATGACAATATTTAAAGTTCAACGAAAAATTACTGTTTTAAACCCTTCACACACTTGAGATGGATAGCTATTTATAAACAGACTTATAATCGTTTATTATTATTTTTAAAGTTTCAAAAGAAGCTCTTAGATAAATAGTGCGAGTATAAGAATACTACTATGAGTGAGTAAAGACAAGCTTATTTCTAAATTTCCTTAGAATTATCTAAAGGCGAAAGTACGCACGCGCTGGATACATTACCTTTTTGTTGTAATTTCTCTTTAAAATAGGATGACGGTTAATTTTCTATGCAAATATTGAATTAAAAAAGAATAATCGGTCACGAGCTTTTTCAAATTTACACAATAAAATCGTGCAATAATTCATTATTTTTAAAAAATGTCTGAAACTATAATGGAAAGTTCGAATTTAATTTGTCAACTTAACCAGATATCAACAAGATCAAAAATTTTAATGAAATTTGAGAAACACCCAACAGAACCTACAGGTGCATTGCTATATTTCGGAGATAAAAAATACGAATCCGTTGGTAGGAATATTAAAGAATCAAGACTTAATGCTACTAAAAAAGCTCTACAGGATTTTGGAGACGGAAAACCCGATTTAATTAAGTCCAGCATTTCCCAATTATCTTCTATTTCGAGATTATATGAATTATCTCAAAAATTGAATAAAAAAATCACGATTGACTACAAGATAAACGATTACACCAAAGGCGGCAAAATATTTACATGTATTGTCTCGTTTGCTGGCTATACCGCCGAATCAGCTTCAACTCTTAAGAAAAAATCAAAAGAAGATTGCTTTTCTTTGATATTAGAACAAATTTCAAACAGTGAACAATCCTTTTATCATTCTTCACACTCAGAGAGTAACGAAAAAACAGACACTCTAAGTAATACTAGCGATACTAGTCTAGAACAAAAGGACTCGAATATTATTACGCCTCGAGATTACCAGGAAGAGATATTTAATATCGGTGTCACTTCTAATATTATTATATGTTTGGGAACAGGTTCTGGTAAAACTTTTATTGCTGTTATGCTTATTAAAAAATTTTATTCTACTACGATTGGGAATTTTCCTACTGCTAAAAGAATTGTTATGTTAGTCCCAACGACTGCTCTTGTTTACCAGCAATCTGAATATATTAGACGTTTTACTAACATCAAAGTAGGCCATTATTGTGGAGAATCACCAATCAATTCATGGTCTCCTCTGAGTTGGAGGAAGGAAATTAATGAAAATCAAGTTTTAACTATGACTCCTGAAATATTTCGTCAGCTTTTACAACATCATTCTATAGATATTTCAGATGTGAGTTTGTTAATTTTTGATGAATGTCATCATGGTTTCAATACTGGTCATCCGTATAATATCATTATGACATTGTATTATTCAAAAAAACAATTATCGTTGTTAAATGTACCACGGATAATTGGCCTAACTGCATCTCCAGCATTGAATATCAGAATAGATATGAATTATTCGTCGCAAATAATTAAAGATCGTATTGAAAATCTTGAAAATATATACGACGCGAAATGTATTACAGCTGTTGAGTATCTTAATTCACTGAAAAATATATATGCAAATCCAAAAATTAATGTCATTTTATACAAGATAGAAGAGACTTCGGTTTTAAAATCTAGTATGAATAATTATATAAAAGAGTATCAAACAAAAATAGAGAATTTTTGCATTCAATTTTTTGCAAAAAATGATCTTTCTCCTATAAAATGGGGTATTATTAATGACTACGATGGAGTCACTTCAAATAATTCAATGACAACAGTATTTGTAACATCTGAAAAAATTAAAAAGTGTTTATCAAAATCAATGAATCGTTGTAAACTAGTCCTCGGTGAATATGGGTTGTATCCATTGTTGGTATATATAAAAACTGTCGATTCTACAATTAAAGATATTTTGTCCAATAAAATATATGAAAAGTATTTTATTATTTTTCAAAAGTTTACAAAATATGTTAAAAATATTAGAGAATTTGTTGAGTCTAAAATATCTGATACTCTTAATTTGATTGAAAATAAAACCATGGAGAATCTTTGTGATACTAATTTGATGACAAATAAATTATGTTCACTCGTATTACTTTTATGTAAACATTATCCAATAAGAGAAAATCCAAAAATGGAATGTGAAACACATTGTAATTCACTTATATTTACAAAACAAAGATCGTCGAGTTGCATTTTATCATCAGTTTTAAATGATTTAGCTGCAATTGAATCCCAGAGTAGAAATTTATCATCAAGATTTTCATGTAATTTTGTAGTTGGTGTATCAACTATGAATTTACATAAAAAATTAGTTTCTGGAATTTCAGATATGAATTTAAAAACTGTAAATTCAAGATTGGAAAGTTTTCATTATGGAGCTTTTAAAATTTTGTTTTCTACTAATGTATTAGAAGAAGGAATAGATGTTCGATCATGTAATGTTGTTATAAGATTAGACAAATTTTCCAGCCTTCATTCATTTATTCAATCAAAAGGTAGAATTCGACAAAAGGAGTCTTCATTTTATATATTTGAAGAGGAAAAATATTCAACTGAAATAAAACAACAAATATCACGATATTCTTTATGTGAAAATACTATTGAGAATATTTTATTGAAATACTGCGATGAAAAACCAGATAATATTGATGATACAAATAACTTCCCAGAATTGAGCAGTGAAGAAAAAACATTGACAACATCTCAATCTCATATTGATATACGCAGTGCAGTATCATATATTTATCGATTTTGTGATAAATATTCAAAAAGCAATCAATATACAGTTAAACCAAGATATTTTTGTGAAAAAAAGAATACAAAAATTAGAATGAATCTTAAATTGCCATATAATTGTGGTATTACCGAAGTAATATCATCTAATTGGCTAGATGATGAAAAATTAGCGAAAAAACATTGCTCTCTTTGTGCTATTAAGTTACTTTATTCCAAGGGTCTTATTGATGAAAGTTTTCTTCCAATTGTATCATCATCTAGTCCCCCTTTAACTACTGCAATAGTAACACCTAAAACCACCGATAACATTTTAGAAAATATAGAACATATTGTAGCCTCATCTATACCGATTGTGCCTAAAAATTGTTATCTAAAATCTATTCCAAAGGCTTTAAAAAACAATCCAACTAAATTTAATTATCATCAATATAAAATTAAATTTTCTGAATATACATTTTGTAAATCTAAAGAACAATTATATTCAAATATGAATTTTTCTAATTTAGACTTTGGATTACTTATTCCTAACAAAATTGCTGATTTATCATTTCCATTGGCTTCAACAGTACATAGTATTCAAATAAATATTGAAAATTGTCACAATCAAGAGTCTGTTTTGACACCTGATACACAAGATTTAATTTTAAATTTTAATAAAATTATCTATGAAGAATTTCTTGATATAATACCTAAGAATGTTTCTTGGTGCCCTTTAGATTGCCATTATTTTTGTTTGATCGTGCCTTTGAATGATAAACAAGAAATTAACTTTGATCAAATAATAAACTATATTTTGTTTCATAAAAGCCATATTAACTCTAATAAATCAAAATCAGCTTCTTATCCCATCCCTATTTCATCTTATAAAAACAAATCAATAGTAAAAAATTATTCAAAAGATCGTAAAATCTATTCAGTAATTAGTACCACAGATGTAACTCCATTTTCATTAATACCTGATATCAATAAATCTTATATTGATTATTATGAAGAAAAATGGAACTTGAAAATTTCTCATGATGATTTAATGTTAAAATGTTGGTGTTTTTCACAAAATTTTAATATGCTTCAGAAAGTAAATAGATATCAAACTCGAGCATCTGGCTGTATATATGTACCGTCTGCATGTGTTATATTACATCCATTTGACATATCTTTTATATTTAAGCTTAAAATATTTCCATCAATTTTAAAGAGAATGCTAGATTTTTTGAACGTACATGAATGGTGCGAAAATAAACTAAATATATGTTATATAAATAATATTGATTGTGATTCTATAGATTCATTTGTCCATCAACCATCAAATATTTTACATCATATAATTACATCAATTGGAACAAAACCACAATCAAATTTTACAATTTTTGAAAATTTTTATGATATTTTACAAAATTATTGGATTCAAGCCTCTAACGATTCAGGCGAAATTATGTTTAAATCAGTTTTTCAAGCATTTACTCGAATTTCCAGCAATGAATGTTGTAATTATGAAAGATTGGAAATATTAGGAGATCGCGTTCTTAGTTTAATAATAACAATGATACTTTTTGCGTATTATCCAGATAATACAGAAGGTGGATTGGCACATAAACGAGATCAATTAATATCAAATAAAAATTTTTATAATTTAGGAATTAAACTTGGTTTAGAAAAAGTAATGAATTCCAAGCCAACTTATTTTGGTAAAAATTGGTGTCCTCCTTGTTGTAAAGTTAATAAGGAACTGTTTGAAGGACGATGTGAGGAAATCATATTATATCAAAATATTCCTGAAAAGGCAATTGCTGATGTTGTAGAATCTCTTGTTGGTTGTTGTTTAATATCATCTAATATTAAACAAGTGTATGAATTTTTAAAAACATTGAATATTATGAATGACATAACAATGTCAAATACTTATCATAGCTTTGATATATTATTAGAAAGTTTTAAAAATTTAAATTTTAGTTATTCTAAAATTGATGAAATTATACTTGATATTAATTGTGTTGAAAAAATAATAAATTATGATTTTAAAAATAAAAATATTATTGCTCAAGCTATTACACATTCATCAGCAATAATTGATCGATTTCAACAAAGTTATGAAAGATTAGAGTTTATAGGAGATACTATTATTGGATTTTTAATACTACTTTATCTTTATCTTTCTCATGAAGAATGGAAATATAATTCTCTTTCTCCATATGTAATATCACATTTACAACATGCTTTGGTTAATAATAAATTATTAGGTATTATATCAGCAAAAAATGGATTCATTAAATGTTTACAATGCAGATCTTATGATTTACATTTGGCCTTATCAAGATTTATGAATTCAGTAGAAAGTGTTGAAAATTCAAATATTGTTGAGATTCCATTTTTGGGTTTGATTTGTAAACCACAAAAAATTCATGGATCTATAAAGTGTTCAATGTCAATTGAAACATTACCTTTTCCAAAACCTGCTGGAGATTTATTAGAATCAATAATTGGAGCAGTATTTGTTGATACAGGCTGTAATATGGTTCAAACTGCTAAAATATTTTTTCCATTTTTTAAAGAATATATAGGTACAATTTAATAATTGTATTTATTTATAGAAAATTATTTAAAAATATTTCCAATTCATCCAAAAATATATGTTTTAGAGAATCATCGTAACGTTATAAAAAAGTAGCATACATTTCCCTACATAATCATTTAGTATTATAAAAATAGTTCCTAATAAATTTCAAGTTATTCTTAAGCAGCCTGATGACGATTTTGAGTTTATTGGTATTGCTACCAATCTTGAAGATGCTCACACAGCATCTTGTCAATGTCTTATGGAATATAATCATAAAAAACATTAAACATGACGTTAGATTATATTTATCTTAATATTCTTCAACATTAAAATACAATGTTGTTTTTTTTTTATTTCACCTTTTATTGAGGGTATAAATATAAGGGTGTTTTGTTTTAAATGTTAAAATAAAAGGAAATTTATTCTTGATATGTTATATAACATTAATATAATAAAGACTGGATGCAAGATTTTATAAGAAAGGATATTGTGTAAAATTTGAACGAATTTATAATGAAAGGAGAGAAATAATTTTATACTCAATCAATAAATTTATATTTTTTAAACATACATAAAATAAAATAAAATTTTTGATTTCTCATAAACTATAGCTATCTGGCATAATAACTATTTATTATTCTACATCTGCAACCGATATAAAAAATATTATGTGGATTCAATATCTTATGGTTGAGTAAAAATAATTCATAGTTTTAGTTGTTACAAAGTTTTTTTTATCAACTTCGTAACATAATAAAGTACTTAGAATTTATTTTAATGACAGTGTAGGAATTTTTATTAATATTTATAAATTAAATAAAATATTGTATTGTTTCTTTTATGATTTCATATTCTAATTTTTAGGTATTATTGAGAAAGATTTTGAAAAAAATTCAACTTAATTAATTTTGATATTTTTACAATTATTTAATTTTATTAACGATGGTAGAATAAATTATTTTTTATTTTGATAAAACTATTAAACTAATTTTATTTTATTTTATTTTATTTTCTTAACATAATATTAAAATATACTTTACACATTCTTCATCTGTGAAATATATTATAATTTATTTAATGCAATTTATTTTTAACCAGACAAATATTTAATTTAAATAAAATCTCAAAGACAATAATTTTTAATTTTTTAATCCCTTTTATCTTTATTATTACTTATACATATTTATTTATTTTAATTAGTGCCACCATTTTAGCTATTAACCATTCGAGTGTTAAACAACATTATTTAAATAAATTCCAAAAATGTGGGGCTGTTTTTTAAAGAGCTGATAAAATATATTGTTGTGATAAATATTTTATTTAACATGCCCTACTACCTCATGGAGATATCTCAGTAAAACACTTTTACAAATTTTTTATTTCCAAGCATATCTCTTCTTGAAATAATCCCTTAAAAGCAGTTGCGCACAAGATCATTTATTACTTCTCAAGGATATTTGCAACTAGCTTAAGTTGAATACATATGCGCATATAAAATATATGTTTATCTAAATCAAAACCATAGCAGCGAAAAATTTATCATCCTTAATAAAATGGCTAATTTAAATATCTTATGAAGAAATTACTTCCAACTTTTTAATATTCATTAATAAAAATATTGAGAAGGAAATTTTGCAACAACTGTTAAAAAATGTATCAAAACTCAGAATGACTCAAAATATGGTCAATCATGCCCTCAATACACTTTATTAGTTTTTATTCTTACGAAAAGTTATCTGCCAAGAATATAATTGATTAACGTATAATTACCAAAGTAAATGCCTCCCTCTTTATTATGGTTTGATAAATAAAATATCAGTTGGATATCCATGAACTCGGAAGGTACATAAAATAATTTAATATGCCTCACGATAATGTCCTTTTAACACTTTTTAACTAATCTATTATTTTATTATATTCAATATAGCTATATTCCTAATAAATATTCAATTGGTTGATTATAAATCAATTCTAAATATCCTTTAGATTCGCTCACATTAATTAGGAGGTATTATTTTATGTTTCTTTTTATCCGCTTTTCTTATTTTTTTAACCAAATTGATCGAATATTTTTGGTTAAATATATTCCTTTTATCTAAAAAAATAATACTCTTGTTTATACTTTTAAAATCTTTGAACATAATTAATCGTCTTCTACTATATTGTAGTCTTTTTTTAGATTTCATGACACCTAATTTTAAAATTATAAACCTATACCATGTTTAATAGGGGTAAGTTGAGATAAAATTTTAAAATGGGTTTCGTAAGTTTTAGGAATAAATGGGTTTTGCGCATGGAGATGATTAAGGATTGGAAGCAATGACATAGGATAATAATTACTGTTATATAATCTGCTATTAAAATTTTCTGTTGTATTATTTTTTGGATCTGTGGTTCGAAACAATAAATTAATTTCTTTAGTCAAACTATCTACATCAATAGGGTTTGATGAGTTGGTAATATAATCGGAAGAGTACGAATAATTATATTTAGTTTTTATAAAGTTATCAAAATAATTTTTTTTTAAATCTTCATTTATAATAGGATTTATAAGAAAAGAATCCTCTATATTCCAATTATCAAGCGAATTTTTGGAGATATCAATTGGAGCTAATAGCATATCTATTTAAATATTAGTATTTTTGTTAAAATCTATATTTTATTTGATTATAATATTTTTTATATTTAAAATTTTAAACCAAAGGTATAAAATTACCATTTCTATGGGATTTTTCTGTATTTTCTATAGAAATATCAAATTCATTGTACTTTGCATGATTTTGTAACTTAAACAATTAATTTTATTCTTACTTTAGTAAACTTTGCTTTAACTAAATTATTGCACCCAAGGTCATTTGAAAAATGTTCAAATGGCTGGAAATACATATTTTGTTGGACTTTAAAATTTACTATTATCAAGCTACGTTAAGTCATACTATATTGAACTTGATATTTTCTAAAATTTTTTGTATTGATTATTTTGTTTACAATTTCTAAATCATCTGTGTTAAAAGTATTAATGTAATATTCAGGTTCGTATTCTTTTAGAAAACTTGATAATTGTTTGTCTACAATATAAATAAATATTAAACAGAATTTTGAGGAAAATAAAGTTTCAAAAAAATGGTTAAAAGCTGTTAATTTAATAAAACACTTTAAAATACAATGAATTTCAGATTGGGGTTCTCGAGAGTAGTCTAAAGATTCGAAACGAGGCGCATCGTCAATATTTTCGCATTCGTTTTCTTTTTCTTTTTCTTTTTCGACTTTACATAAATAAATTAATTTTAACCTTTTATTGTTTCTATTTTCTTTGTCGTGCTTTCCTTAAATATTTTATCATTTTCATATTTCTCATTAGATCTATTTTTTTCAGCCACACTGTCCACCCCTTTTTTCGATAGTTTTAAATTGATTTTAACAATATCTTTTGCTCTTTTATTTTTGTTAAATACTTGATAAAAAAATAATAGCTTACAGTTGGCTAAGGGGTTGACCGTTAGTTTCTTTTCTTTTTCTAAACATAACCATACTTTTTTTAACCTTCCTCATTTATTGTAGTTTCTACCGCTACATCCATTTTTAGCTCTCGAAAAAAAATATTTAAGACTTTTAGATTAGAAAGTATTCAGTTTAAATTGGAGATTTATCGCATTAATGAAGACTTATGTTATTTAACTTATCTCAAGATCTACCGCACCGCATACGAACAACAAATAATCGTTTAGTAAAGCATTAATTTTGATATTTTTGTTTGAAATATTATTAAATTATCAAGCAATTTAAAATTTGGATTGAAGGTAGAATACGATCTGCGTACATTTTTTATGAGCACGCGCAGCCCATCTGATGTTTCCAACACGCCATGAATTAAGCCAAATTTTATAAAAATAGATGAGAATAACGTTATAAATAAACATATTAAGAATAGAATTATATTTTACAAAATAGAAATATTATAAGAAAATACTAATATAATTAGAGAGAGGGGGGGGGCTTCTATTGAATCATTCAGCCTAAAATTTTATTAAATTCTTTCCATTTAGAAAATTTGACTTCGCCTTAATCATGTTTTAATTTTTCTTTTAAACGAATATTATCCATTTTAAACTGACTATGTATTTCTACGATTTTATATTAACCTTCATTCAATGTTATTTTTTATTATTTTGTACTGAGATTTAATTCTAATACTCAAGCTTAATCCTTTAAAAAAACATACATCTGAAGGTATGAGTTAAGTAGATAAAGCCTA
>SGJC01000971.1:0-16966 GCA_009887335.1 Henneguya salminicola
TTAAACTTTATTTAATTCATAAACTATTATAAATCATTTAAAGATAATTGACATATTTTCGTTTCAGAAATAGCATTTAATCAAATCTTTAATTAAGGAAATCGTTTATTCTTTATATTTTCTATCGCCATATTCATAGGAATTTACACCAATACATCGATATTCTGTTAAATGTGAATTCGCCATTGAAATAAAAAATTTTAATAAATTTTATTTGTTCCTTACATTTTTATCATTTATATTTGTGAGGTAAATTTTAATAACAAGAGAGAGAAATACTCATGAAGGTTCAAATGAGATGAGTTTTGGAGTTAAAAATTTTTATATTTTATTTATCAATTGATATCAAATAAATTTATTTTAACTAACATTTAAATTATTTTTCCTTTTTCTATTTATAATCATTTTTAATAAAGATTATTTAAGTCTGAAACCCTGTATTTCCTTAATCAACTAAATAATGTATTATCTATATGATCCAATATCAAATCCGTTTTCAAATAGAGCGGCAAATTTTATGGAGTATTAAAACATAATATCATTATATATTTATATTATGATGATGTAATTTTCCTACCTAAATTGATTCTAAAGGTAATTTTCATCTTATTACCTGTATGTGGAGTATTCATTTTTTATCATTTTATGTATTTTAGTATGATCTAAATCTTTGTAAAATACTATATTCGATACTCTTCATATTGCAGTACATTAACTCAAAATTTATTTGAGGTATAATTGTTTCCGTGATATAATCTTAATGTATAAATATTTTAATAAAATTGATTTAGAAAATAAACTTAGTTTATATGTTGAACTTCCTTCAACTATAATATTATCGATATTTTATGATTTAAACAAATATCGAAATACATAGCGTTTTATTTTTTACTTGTCGGTAGCAGGATATCTTATCTTAAAATATATAAATCAATGTTTTTAAAATTTTTTGTTGATAATTATCTTTGTCTCGATTATTTAAATATGTATTTTTAAAATTTTTTGTTGAAGATTTTTTTTCTCAAAAAACTCTCATTCTTTCCAAAATCAAGAGTTTAAGATTTTGATAAATTTCTGTTATTTATTGCTTAAAAAATATCAAATAACGATAAGAATAATAAATATATGGGGCATTTAATACATTATGTTTATAAAAATACGGAATATTTTCAAAATAATCATTAATATAAAAAGTTTAAAAACATATATTTTTATATTTCTTCCATTGCTGAAATCATAATATAATATTATGAAACGTTTAACAATCTTAAAATTCTTGAAATAAAATATATATGAATTGATAAATTGTCCAAAAATCTATTAAATTCGATTAGGTCTTCAAACAATTTTTTTTATTTGAGTAGCCTTAAAATTTTTAATGGTACAACAAATTTCCTTTAAGTGCACGATCTTTCATAGATAGTATTATAATGTTAACTATAAGTGTTCTTTTTGTAATTTTTGATTTAATCTCACAAGCAAGATAATTGTGAAAATGCAAGCAATTATAACTTAGGAATATAATGTTTACACATTTCAATAGTTTAAAATGAAATATTTTTTAGTGAATTGGGCTTTATTAGATTTAGGGTCAGTCATAGTCAAAAATTAGTTAATTTTAGTGAACAAGCATAATTATGACCACACTTAAGGTATTCAACTACAAACTAATGCGTGATATACTAAAATTTTTATATTGTTTTATTATAAATTGTAAAAATTAAGTTGATAAAAAAATTGAAAATGAAAAAAAAGCTAAAGAGAGAATTTTTCAAGGATTGTTACCCAAAGAATAGGATGTTTGCCAATGCTTAATTAAAGAATCATCAAATTGGCTCTTTTTATAAATTATATATTCTCGCATTTATGTCAATTTAAATGCGATGTGTGTATTTTTATTTTATGATGATAATAAATTTTAGTTGCGTAATATTATTGACCTCTGGGATAATACCATTTGAATTGAATAATAGACTAATGGGTCAATATTTATGAAAAGTTTTTTTCGTTCAATATTTTATTATTAAAATTAAAATAACTCATTTATTGTATTTTGAACCTAAAATTTAATATAATATATAATATAAACTAAATTGGGGTTGGTAAATATGAAATGTAATTGAAGATTCCGAGATAAATATCTCGTTCCATTACATTTTATTTTAATTACTAAATAAGCCAAATAATTTTTGTTATTGAGTATATTTCTTGATTATGTATTTTAAAATAAAATAAAAAATTGTTGTTTTCTTTTTATGAAATTAATAAAAGTGGTGGATTACAATCAAGTAGGTATTAAATCTCCCCATTAAAATAGAATTTTAATCTCTCTATTTAGTAAAGTATTACTGGTAGAGTTAATAAGAATAGAAACCTAAACATTTTTTGCTAAAACTCAAGTATTTACATTGTTAAGTATTTTGTTTCTGTGTGTAATATTTCGTTTCTTTTGTTATCCTAATATCTCTACCTTAGATATATAACCAATTTAACAATTTTTTCCTATTATTGTGAATTTCTTTTCAAGTTGACAATATTTATGGATGGATATACACTAAAAATGTGTAATAGATAGCTTTAAAAAAAAAATTTTAATTTTCCATCTGAAAATTAACGTTATTTATAGAGCTAGATTTTATATTACTCTTAAGACTTTCAAGGTATAAAATAATTAATCATTGTATAATTATGTAAGTAACTCAAATATATAAAGTTAGTTAGTATAAAAAGTCTAATTCTCAAAATTATTTAGATTTGAAGATCCATATATAGGGTGCGGGTAAAATTCTAATGTGAAAATCTTTCATAATTAAAATAAAAATAAATGTATATTTTTTTCGAAAAATTTAATTTATTTCTTCTGGAAAGATTCAGTTTCAATTTTTAATTGAACATTCTGTTTTTAAAAGTATTAAGTAGTCGTTTAAATACTATATTTTAATTATGTATGCATCTTTATTTATATTATGGATGAAAAGAAAAATATTTACGTCTGGCCAGTATAATTTGGGGTATCTGACAAATTTTGATGTTTAAATATTCTCTTAGTAATGTTTGGAATGGAAGAGCATCTAAATTTTATCGAAGTTAATAATGTATAAAAAATTTTTAAATAAATAATTTTATACCTCTTGTATACATCATGAGTAAAAATGAAAAAAATCTAATTAAACTCATACCTTCAATAAAATATATATAAATACCACATATTTTAAGCAAAATGAATAGAATTTTTAATAAATTTAAATGTTCATATGGAGATTTAACCACACGTGCAAATATAAAATATGGGTAAATAAACAAAAGAATTTGAATGCATGGAATAATTATATTGAATCTGGTAAAATATTCAAAATTTTTATTAGAATATATTTGTAATAAAACTGAGATAAAATTTCAATAATACATTCTTGGTATATTTTTATGTAGTAATGAGTTAATAGTAGGGTCAGTAGTAGAAATAGAAAAGTGTCAAAAATAACAATATGTAGTTGCATGTTTGTGATAATATTTATCAAAACAATAATCTAGAAATTCAAACATATTTTAAGAATTACGTCAAATTCCATATTTACAAAAATCAGAAAAAAAATAATTTTATGTATATTAACATCTAAAGGGTAATTGAGAAATTTACAAGAATATAAAATTGTAATATATTTTAAAATATTCTTTTTGTTTGTGGTCATAATAGCAGCTAAATAAAATATTGTATTGATGTAAAATAGAAGAAGAACTCCAACTTCATGCCATAAGAATTTCTAAATTATAAATTTTTATTAAACTAATTCTCCATATATTATTTAAAATAAATTAAACTGAATACCACTTCTCGCATGAGATAATCATAATCGGTAAATAATATGCAAAAAATGTTACAAAATTAAATATTAATTTTAGAATAGCCTTATAATATGAAGTTATTATCAGAATAACAATTTTGGTTTTTTTAAAGTATCAGAATTCAACTAGCAAATTATTTAAGTTACATAAATATTTGGTTAAGAATTAATAAAGAATTCGGAAAAGGGTTCTCAAAATGATTAATAATAGCTATTGTAGTAAGATTAATTGTCTTATTGCTTATCTGATCAGTGACCTGATGCCTTATGGGGGCCTCAGCCTCTACCTTCGAAGGTTAACTAAAATATATCTTGAGGGCATATAATTTTCAAATGAAACATAAAAAATGTTATGTATAAAATTTAAACTTTAATGGACGTATTAGAATAATAAATACCGCTCTAAGATTATTTTTAAATTAGTTATCCATTACTAATGCTAAAAGCGATGTTTTAAGATTTAAATGCAACTTCTGTTTTTTTCATCTATGTTTCCTTTAACATGTTATTTTTTAGAGTTTCGATCATTTCGTATACCCAATCAGAATACTCATTCTCATTGATTTTCATAAATAGAATATATTTTGAAAAGGAAATTATTGATTGATTTCTTCGTCATTGGAAGTAGCTTTTTCGGTGCATATGATTTTGAAATAGGTTCATATTACAAGACATTTAGAATGTCATTCATTTTGACATATTAAAAAAAGTTGTGGTCTTTACTATGCGCATTGAGAGGGGGTGTATTTATTCAACATGCAGACATTGTTTTTTTTTAAACTTCTTTGTATTAAGATGAGTTATAAAAATAACTAAATTAAAATATAGTATATTAATCAAGATATTTTAAGCTCGAACATACTCTCAATCATTTAATCATTAAGCATGAAATTTCCATTTGACAACAAATACTATTCTAATTTAATTCAAAATAACGAAAGTTGGAAAAATCGATTGTGTATTTTTTAGTGGGAAATTTCATTAGACTTCAAGCTATATGATAACAAGAAAGTAATTTATCTCACATTGAAAATCATTCAGTGCTAGTGGGTGGACGCAAAAATAAATATTTAAAAAAATGTTTTGCTTAAGTTACGGAGACAAGAAACGATTTTGCATAATAGGGGATTTACATTCTCTAAACTTTAGATGAATTTAAATTGCACGGATGTAGTATACATTTAAATAATATTCATGTATAGCATTTCCCAAAATAATTTCAAAACTCATGAAAGTAATATTAATAATAGTTGCAATATTCCTACTAATTTTAAGCCTATTTTATAAATAAATAAATATAGAACCCTCTAACACCCTTGTTGGCTTCAACAATAAAAAAATAATGAGGAGGCTAGCTTCCTTTTTGGTCATATCAACTGCAAACGGACTAAGCTAAATATCAGTCAAACGTCGGATTTAAAAATATCTACGTTAATTAATATTTAGCTGCTTGGCAGTTAGGCAGTGGAATTAGACCCACAAAATATAGGAGACTAGTAATTGAAATATCGGTGTCTTTTAAAATTAGTTTATCTTTCATAATGTAAAACCAAAAGGATGTTATATCCTGTGGCATGTTACACGTTTACAATTTGAGGGCATATCAAAGAAAGAAGATATATCCGTAATAAAATTAAGCTTATCGAAGCGGAACAAAAATCAGTAAATATAGTATTGCAGACATTTTCTTTTTGGAGTAGAATGTGTTTTCTCTGCGTTTCTGATCATGTTCTGTTGACCAGATAGAATATAAATTGTTGATAAGTTCGCGTTATCAATACGCACCTTGATGGCAAATGCCGTATAAAACATGATCATCTCAGAGTGGAACATATTTGAGCCTTATATGTGCAATATCCTCGAATGAATGTATTATCTATCAGCTCTAATTAAAAGTCTTGACGCATCCTATTAAGCGTGGGGGTAGGATGAGAAACTAGCCCAATATTCCTATATGAAAGAAAAACAAAAATAATGGAAAAAACGGTTCCAATACTCTGCTGGGATTAAATCAATTATAAGAGTTATAAAATATTCAAAAATGTTCCACAATTCTTATAGCCCTGAATTAAATTCGTTCAAAGAGTTTTTGGGGTTATAAAGATATGATATAATCTTTTAAGTACCTATCCCGAAAATTTAAAGAATTAATGAATATCATACAGGTTATTCTTATCAGATACTTTGACGCATATCAAGGAGTTTTTTTTAACGTGTGAGAGAGTAGGTTAAAAAATCCTCAACATAATTGAATTTATTAAATTAAAAATATTAGGTTTTTTAATAAGGAGTATTTTGGCGACAACGCATATGTTCCTAGCGATAATTACCTAATTGCTAATGTCCGTTTAAATAATTTAGGCTAACTAAAAAACATAACAGGAGAGAAAATAAAATCGCTAAATCTTAAAAAATCATTGAGATTTGTAAATTTAATTTTTATTAAACTTTGAATTAAATTTAGGATTACCATATTGTTCAGTAATTCTACTTTTTGAAAAATGAATAACTTAATTTAGAATTTATACAAAAAAAAATATTTTGATAACTTATTTTGTGTATATTACACCAAAATTAAATATTAATTTAATCAAAAATAATTTAATTTTTTCTAACCCTGTTTTTTCATCTATTTAATATGAGTTAAGTGTCCATAACTTAAAAAATTTAATTATCCCTCAGACTTAAAGTAGTTAAACGCCCACGTTGCAGTTGGTCTAGTAAATGCGATAAAAAAAAACAAAGCGAACAAATCCTAGATCGTATTGCAACCATTTTTTGTGAAAGATATCATTTTTTTTTATGCAGTATACCGACGATAAAGAAGCAGTAACGTCTCTACAATATAGAAAATAGTGTAAATATATGGTAAGGTGATTTAAATCACATCCCATCTTTGAATATCATAGCGGTTGTAATTATATTGTAGGTATATTATGCCAGTGGGGATCCGATGCGTAAATGATAAAAGAAGCTAGCTTTTTAAAATATTTTCAGTCGATGAGATATAATAACAGCCCATTAATATTTTAAAATACCATTAAAATCCTACAAACAAATACTTAAGGTTTGGTAGAGTCATAAAATGTATCTGCTAATATTAAGAATAACAATGAAAATACTATATACTGGTAGAGATATCTATTTTACATGCAAAAAAATTAACTTTAATTATTAAGAAAAAATTATTTTTATTACAAAACGAAAATTCTATGACAAATAGATGTAAAATTTTTTCCAACATGTTAAAAAGGATCGAAAAAACATAGATAAGATCTTTGTGTTTAAATTTCAAAAAAAGATAAAGATGCCATTTTATGTATATTGATTTTAAATTCACACCTATTTTGTTCAATTTAATTAAAACTAGTAAGAATCATCAAATTAAAAATTCACGGCAGTTTCTAAAACAATTGTTGTCTAGAAAGATCTAAGAAGCTAGTTCAGTTAACCTGTTGTGATTTTTTTAAAGTTCTACAATAAAATTTTTTAAATCGATAAAAATTATCAAAATAAGACAAAGAATAAAATTGATGTAAAAATTATACAAGCATCGAAACTTAATGATTCACAAGTTCAACAATTTTTCAAAACCCTACTTGCTTTTCAGAACTTTAATTCTGCTTATATACCTTTTCTGTGTATCTGCTGTGGATTCATACAATAAGTATTCATGATATATAATATGCATGAAATCTATTCAATGTCTGTGTAAAATAAATAAGATCTAAATCATGTTACAAAGCTATTTTATGGATTCGCGACCATTTTTGAAGAGGATGTTGTAAGCAAAACTTTTTGAGTCAAATATTTTTAACCCTAAGGGCAGATTTTGTTCTTCTTTATTTTGAAGAAGAGAAAAGGCTGGGGATTTGGTGATATCAATCTATTTGTTTAGTAGAACTGCTCTCCAAGGGGAACTCGGTTCTTGAGCTAGAATTGTCTTGCAGTAAATACTTAAAAAATCATTGTTAAAATATTAAGTAACTAAATATGTTGGTACAATTAATTTTTTTAAACGTATTTTAAAAAATAAAATTTGTTTATATTACTATTTTTATTGAAGAGTAATCTTCTCTTATTGCACCCATGTATGCAGAGATGCATATAGCAATATTTATGTTTAAAATGGATACAAAAATTATTTCTTCTTTTGCCCACAATATTCCAATATAGAAAAATATTATTGCACAATCTATTTGTTTAAATTATTTTCATTACATGACAGAAAACTAAATGGTAATATTTTCATATCATTTAATAAGATATAATTTTCTTCTCCCGAGTTTATACCGTATTTAAGCAGTTTTTTCATTATTAATACAAAAAGGATAATTTCCATATAGAATATAAGTAAAGGATGTTTAAATATCAATGAAAACATGCATCGAAATTTTCTTTTTAGACTTGAAAATGTTGAACAACTAATTATTATGGAGCGCATTGATTCTTTATTTATACAAAAAAACGAGCAATTGTTTAATAAGTCAACAGTAATGTAGGTTTAAAAATCCCTGGCTAAAACTTATCTTTTCGTAAATATAATTAATGATCAATGTTTTAATTATGTTTTCCTACAGACATTTATATATTTTTGATTGTATTCAATAAACAAACACCGTTTAGGATACTTTATTTTTATAAATTATTAGCTGTCAATAAATATTTACCAACCATGTATTATAATAATCTTAACTAATACCTTTTAAAAGGGTCATATTTTCAACTAAAATATTTTTGGTAAATATAATCTTATTCTTAGTTCAAAGAAACCAAGACAAATACAATGGGGAAAGAAAGCAAAAAGTAAAAGAAGCGATGACATTATGTTGCAATTTTATAATTGTGGTAGAATGTTAGAAAAAAAAATTCGTAATTTAGTATTCGGGCATACAAATTTTTTAAAAAAGAAAATAAACTTCAATAAATAAATATAATTGTTTTTAATTTAACTGTATCATGCAAGTCTTTAAAACTCTAGTTTAGGAAACATTTTTAGAAACTAATTAAAAGTTATTTTTCTCAGTCCCTGTTATTTATTATTTGTTTATAAAATACTATTTTTAAATTTTCACAATCAATCATCGAACGTGTATACACTTTTGATAAAAAATTTATGTTTAATTCTTGCAGAGATTCATTTTCGAAATAAAAAATAATTCATGATTATTTGCCTTTATCACATAAAATTTGTGCATTGTAATGTATAACAAATTTTTACAATTTTTCTAAGGTAGATTAAATTTGAAATATTAAATAAGAAAATCAGGTATTCAGAAAATATTGACCAATTAGTAGAAATAGGAATCTCAATTACAAAAAAAAAGACTAAAATTTTTAAAATAATTCTTTCAATAATCTCTAATTTTTGTTTATATACCGATACATTGCTGTAAAAATCCAGCATTTGGGTGAAAAACTAATTTTTTAACGATCAGATATTCCCCTTTCTTTTTAATGCTTATGATGTTATTTTATTCTTGAAAGATTTTTAAAACTAAATGTGTCTCTTTGGAGGTGAAAATGTTGATCATCCCGTTCGTTTCCGCGTACGGTAAAGAAGACGCATTGGTTATGGGATTCCCTTTTTCACACAGATGTCATTGTTGTAATAGAATTCGATATCCCTTCGTTATTGTTAATGGATAACTGATTTTATATTTCTTCCTGTAGTGGTTGGGTTAGCCAATTCGCATATAGATTTGGCTAAAAAGTCAAAGCGTTTGTAAGAGTCTCTCAAGGGCTAAAAAATGTTAACAAAAAAAATCAAAACGTTGTCTGAGAATGTGAGATGTTGTGTTGTGGGGCATGTACAACCGAGTGGCAGATTAGGATAGAAAATATTGCAGCTAAGGCTCGTTTCAAACTCTAAGAAAGGCGTCAAAAATTCATATTAAATTTTAAGGAGCATCATATCATAGTATGTAACACCGTTTTCCGTGCGACAGACAAAATTAAGCGACTCTTGTCGACGTCCTACGTCATAGATGTACCAAAAAAATATTTACTAAGGTCTATAAAAGGATGTTAGGTGATTTTTCATACATGAACCCAGGCCAATTGTTGTAAGGTAAGGGTATGAGCTGTGCGATTTAGAGAATTGCGAGGTAAAGAGCATTCTTGTATCTTAGTTATCGTTTTTGTTTTTCATAATACTCAAAACGAGTTTTATTAATTCGATTCACATCGTTGCACGGTATTTTATGACATATATGATGCCGCTGCTTTGTGAGTAATGTTAATCCTGTTTTTCATAATTTGGTTTAATATTAAGGGGGGATTTTATATTTATTTTGTGTTTTATTCTTTTCTGCCTTATTTTTATAAAATAAAAGACAATTTTTACAAAAAATTAAATTACTTTTTACACAAGATGTTTATCTCGTTTCGATTACGAAAAGTAAATTATTCAAGAAAGATTAAAGAAAGGGTATAAATATTAAATTCAAGATTCAGATAAAGCCATCCGGCGTAATCAATTTTAATAAAAAAATATATCTTTTCTGCGTATTAAGTTCAATCTATTTAAAAAAAATATGTTTAATTTTTTCCTTTATCTGCATAATAAGCATAATACATATTCCCCCATATAATGAGGCTTTCTACACAAACGAATAAATAAAAATTAAAATGAATAAAGATATGAAATAAATAAAAAATATTTGAAAAAACATAAAATAAAAATGACTTAATCCAGATTTAAACAAATCTGGTATTTTTTCACGTAAAAAATGTTTTGCAATTTTTTAAATCATTCATAACTCAAACTAATAATTTTAACTAAATTTTTGCTTAAAACATTTTTTACTTATAATCATAAATAGTAGAAGTAAATATATACTTGCGTATATTTTAAATTTGAAGATGTAATAAACAAATCTTTTTGAAATATGAAAATTAATCTATCTAAAAATTCTGATCGAAGAAAATATAGTTAGGTATTTTAACTAAGAGATCGAAAATCTGCATGCAGTCTGAGACATTGACCTCCTCCCCCCCCCCGGCAAAGAGGTGTAAAAATATTTTAAATGAATTTGTAAGAAAAAAAATGGAGCATATGTCATGGTTGATTTTCATGAAATCTACATTTCCTCTTGATCATACTACAATTTATATATTCATTGGCAAAGCTTTTTCGAAGCTTTATCAACTGTAATTTTGACTTTTAAAATAAGGTAGTGATAGATGGGATACTATTTGTGCGAGATTTATGATGAGATTACCATTGAAATATTGATATAAAATAGTATTGGTGAAAAAGTTAAAAACTGGAGAAATCAATTTAGGTCTTGTGGTACAAAAAAAAGTACAATGGGCAAGAATGTTTAAGCAGCATGGATTTTGATTTTCAATGCAATTATTGGTTATGTCGGCAATGTAAAATTCTCAGCCAATAGATCAGACGAAACTATTAGAAGGATGATGAGAAGATATGTTATATCAGATACACATATCCTTTAAGGTGGCAAGAGATCTCATTAAATTTTACCCCATTGGCTATACGCATGAGAATATTATTCATGTCAAAAATTTTTTTGACCCCCTGCTAACAATAGTGTTTACACCCAAAATAGTTCAATTTTGTTTGAGGATTCTTAAATGAGATTGAACGCAAAAAGAAGACAACAGAAGCACGTATGACCGGGAATATATTGCTGAGTATCGAATTCTAATCCTTTTTTAAGCTCCCTGAGAATGAATTTCCCATTTAATACTAATTAAATATTCTTTAAACCGATTATTTAATTAAAAAATTTTTATGCTTTTAACTGTGTCATTCTATTTCAATCGTCCATCATTTTATCGCATTTGTTTTTTTAATTTTTACAATATTATATTTAATGTTTAAAAATATAATATTTTGATTGATAAATTTTTAATCTGTTTTTTTTCAGGGGAATTTACAAAATGAAGTTTTTTTACTGTAACTTGATAAAATGAACCCTTTTATCAATTTTGATACTCTTTTTCGGAGAAATTTCGACAATTTTTATCTATACTTTAAATACTACCGAAAATTTTAAATAGTATGCAAATTCAAATTAATTAAATCCATGAAAATGCAAAACAATATTGATATGAACTTTAATGTATATTATGAACTCAGATTATAAGGAATTCAGCAAATTATATTATTCCATCCATTTTACATCTTACAGGGTTTGTGGTTCAATTTAACGTCTTAAATGTATTATCATGCTTTTATAAAAGAAAATTTTTAGTACATTATCCTTTGTACAGTAGGGTAGGATTGGGCAAAGATCTTTTTATGTTCGTAATTGTAAGCATTAGAGTAGTTGATTTTTGAGAATGTATTTTTTGCAATATTAATTTATACAAATAATTTACCGATGGAAAATATTCTAAGAATAGAGTAGAACGTCAAAGAATAAAAAATTATAAAGAATAGTTGGATGGAAATTATTTAAACATAAAAATTGAGTCAGTCCAAATAAATTCTAAAGCAAAGAGAATGCTCCAATTTCTACTCTCTCTGCTATTCCTCCAATCATTTAAGAGGACTAAGAGTGTCAAGGTAAAAAAAATTGGATGGAACATTAAAAAATATATCTCAAGAGGTATCACTACATATAAGGATACCAGTGAATGGATATGGATACCAAACTATTCTCTCTTCGATATAAAATTTAAGATTGATTTCTTTCTATATTTGTTAAAGATTTTTTTGTTATATCTTTTAATGAAGAATAAGCGCAAATTTATATTAACTTCTATTATATTTGATGTAGAAATAAAAAAATAATTTATTTCGCGAAAATATATAAAAAAAATATTTGTTAAAGTTATAAATGATTGAAAAATTCTTAAACATTTAAGTATAAAAAACAGACATTTTTAATCTGTATTAAATGCTTAAACCTTTGTTCCCTTTTGCCTGTTTTTTAAACTTTTAATGCAATTTTCATTTTATTTCTTTTCAATTTAATTTTTTTACTTTGTTTGAGAAATCACAAAACGGGGAATATATTTTAGCGATATTAGTTTTTGTAAGAATTTTCACCTAATCCATTTTTATAAGTGGCATTATTGAAAGATTAATTTTTTTGAGATTTTTTTATCATAATTTACCGCATCCACTCTGCTTCAAAATACGGTAATTTAATAAATTTTTAATTATATATTTGAGTCAGATATCGTTAATATAAAATAAATTGGATTTAAGCACTTCAAATTTAAATTCATTTAAGCATCCGAATTATATTTTAATTTGATCACTTATTTGGTAAATTTCTGATATGAATGTATTGGTTACTTTTTTAAACACAATTTTCATAAACAATTTTTTTGCTGATATTTTCTATAATATCCCATGTGGTATTTAAACATTACTGGTAATATTCTTGGATTTTCCCGAAAATTTAGATGTACACAATGTCATAGTTATAAAAAATATTCATCTTTTTGTGTTTTTATTTGTAATATTTTTTTAATCGAAAATGCAAATTTACCAGAAAAATACCCAAAACAAATAAAAATGAACTTTATCTTTGTTTATTAATTTGGCTTTGCCTTCTGTTGATTTTTTTTGCACTGAAAATATAAAAATCGAGTTGAATATAGCTTGTATTGAATTGATGATTATAGCCGGCATGGCATATTTTCTTATTTCCCATCCTATTAAAATTTTCCAAAATATTAATAATAAAGTATCCCAGATATATTTTTAAATTCATATAAATTTCAACATTTTATGTTAATACTCTTTCTATTTTATTTTGCGAAAATCAATCAAAAGCCAACGTTTCTTTTAATTTTAAGTGCTAGCTTGAATTTTTTAACTATTTCGGATAACTGCCCCATATGGAGATAAATTAAAAAAAAATAGAATCATTGTCAAATTTTAAAATGCTACAATTTAATATTATTAGCTTTTTAAATCACATTCCAATTGTTTGAGATAAACGCTGGGTTTTCTGCTATAATTATGATAACATTCCTTTTTTTTTAAGTAAAAAAATTGTTTTACGTTAAAATTTATCATTAGATTTTGCTTGTGTGGCGAAATTTTAGTGCAAATTTAGAAGGTGAATAAAGTAAATTCGTATTAAAATAAACGAAAAGATTGAGGTAAAACCTCGATTATCCTAATTCTTGACTTTATTGATCGATACAAAATAGTAAATTTATCAGAAAAAAATAGTTAATGGGATATTGCACATCCAAAAACAACAATTTATGGTATGGTGGCTAGGTTAAGAGAAAGTTGCTTGTAATTTACCTTCTGATGCTGATTTTAATTTCTAAATTAATGTTATAATTGAAATATTTGATAAATAATTACCATAAATTTGAAAAATAATAATGAAATTTTGTTTCTTAAAAAAAGTAACTAAAGCTAATTTAAAAATTAAATAAAAGGTAGCAGTTTTGCTTTTTACTACATTAGTATCTATGTAGAATCGTATATAGTATGGTAAATGTTTTACTACTTTCTAAACGTTTAGATGTTTAGCATAACTTCTTAGAAGAAAAGGGTTTTAAATTATCTAGGAATAATAGATTAAAAATATACAAAGAGAATTCAATCATTATGCCATACATACTATCTATTAACTTTTATAATGTAGAAAAAAATATATCACTGAGGTAAGGAAACGAATAGCAATCTTTCAATAATAGGATAGATTCATAAGTTTTGTTAAGTGGCAACGAAACTAAAATTGGATGACGAATTTTGAAAAGAAAACAAGCCATGAGTGCATTTTAGGTATCTCATTGGTAAAAAAAATACAAAAAGGATGGCGCAGATTCAATGTTCAAAAAAGCGTATTGGCCATTATATAGTTCTTATGTTGTTCGATGCTTAAAATATCTATGAAGAATCTTAAAAACGTAGAGAATGGGATATTAAACAGCTACGAGCTCTCAATGCTACACGTTATTGTTCAGGTTGGAAGCCGAGAGTCACAATCAAAAATTAATATTTGAGTTTTATCAGAGGAAATTTTGTTTTATAATTTAAATATAATAAAAAAATCGTAGGTCTATATTTATTATATATATAAAATCAGAATGGAGAATTTTTAACCAAAATTTTGATTTTCTTTTATCACGATAGGTGAATTACGAATTTATCCGGATAATCATTGATTAAATGTATTTATTTGGAAATAATCATAATAATACATTTCTATTTTTCTTATATCAATAATTCGAACCGTCATGATTAATATTTTTTTGAATAATTGAGGTTCTACAGTATAAATTTATAGTATTATTAATAAGTGTTCCAATGATTGAGTGGACGGATGGTTAATTAAAACTAACGTTAGTCAAGCCATATTTAAACTAATATACGAGTTTTCGTCGAACGCAGTTTGGTCTAAGGCGGTTTAGTCGAATGCACATTTTATCAAAAGTCTATTAGGCAAAAATTTGTTTTTAATGATTTAACTGTAGAATTTTATGTTATTTATAAAATTAAACTGCTGTTCTAATGTTTATCCTCGAATTATACATATAATTTTGAATTGCGTTTTTTATTCTTATGAAACATGAAAAATTTATGCAATTTATATTTTAAACTAATAACATTTGAAAAATATTTTTTATCAACAGCAACATAAAAATTATTTCTCTAAAATCAGATGTTGATGGAGATTCCACGTAAGACATCTAGTTGTGTCATTTTGGTACCACGATTGAAAATGGTTTGAATTCTTTCCTCTCTTTGGCTCATGCTATTTGGTATTTTTACTCTTTTATATCCTGTAATAATGGACTGGATATCTCCTTTAACTCTATGCTGTTCTTTTCTAAATTCCTCAACCCATCAGCTAGACCAACAATTTTTATATGTCACAGGGGTTTAAAAATATTATCAAAGGCTATTAGTTTAAAATATCAACTATATTAATCATTGAGGTTTTCTAAAAAAAAACGCAACTATAAATTATATGTATAATTCTAGGATAAACAGTAGAATAGTATTTTAATTTTAAAAATAACATAAAATTCTGCAATTAAATCCTTAGAACTTATTTTCGACGAAAAGACTTCGATCAAACTGCGTTCGACAAAAAGTACTTCGACGAAACCTCCAAATACCATTTAAACTAAACAATAATGATTTTTAATTTTGTAAATTTAATTGAACCATTTCCGTTAGATAATAAAATTCAATTAATATAGAATGAGCCTGAAAGAGATTTATTCAGAATTAATTCGCATATATTTTATTTTAATGTGACCAAACTTTTTTATGATGTCAAAATAAAATAAAATCATTAAGCTTAATATATTTTGTATGTTTTATTTATTCAAATTTTCCTTTTGACATGCCTGGCAGATGAGTGTAAAAATAAAAAAACTATGTTGAAATCAAAAAAGAAATTAGCCATTAAATATACAGACGACATTAAACTAGGTGGGGCTCCCTAAATGCTAAATTATAATTTTTTCGAAAAATTTTCAAAAAAAATTGGATATTTGTAAGTAGTGGGGAGAAAGAGGATTATAAATCAAATGTATTTTTTCATCTAGTGAAATATTAGGAATATCTTGATAACTCTTAATTTTATTTCAATCCGAATCAAAATTTTAATCACCTACTTAAATTAAGATCGAATTTGATTTCCCTGTGGAAATGATGCAAGGTGTAAACATAGATTTACACATAAAACTGAGGTTATTAGTTTTCGCAATTAAAATTCAATTCGATAATAATTTTAAAATAGAAATCCAAAATTAGTTGCGTTAATCCAATGGTAGAAAGGGTAAAAGATATTTTCAGAGTTTGATATTAATCTTTGAATAAAATATGATTATTTTCGGAATGCCCTGAGCATATTTCAGTTAAAATGTGGAATGTAAATTGGTCCCCTTTGTTTTAAATTTAAAAGACAATTAACAATTTTAAGTATAAAAGTAGAAAAAATATATATTTTAATTCTTAATAAAAAATATCTATTTTCTTATATTTTCATTAATAGCTTTATCAAAAAATCATAAACATTCTCTAAGACATACATGGCAAACCCGTGGCCCGCGGGCCGCATGCGGCGCGCCGATGGTTGTGTTGCGGCCCGCGACGATCATTACAATTTTCCAAAATACAACTGCTTTAATGTAATCTGAAGTGTTGGCAAGTTTTAGTAAGAACT
>SGJC01000972.1:0-10407 GCA_009887335.1 Henneguya salminicola
CATTCTACTTTGGCCTCTGATTCGTCCGAGCGTCTGTATTTTAGGATATAATAAAATATCCAAGATAGTTTGTTGTATTTTGTGACCCTCGAGCCTCATCGTTGATAAATAGGAATCGCATATAATAAAAGCCACCCTCATCTGACATAAACTATTTGGCGCCACATTTAACTTTATGTATTTCTCAGCGCATACCTTATTTATTTGGAGGACTCTTTCAAACACTATATTCCTGACCTATTCCCCAATTGATACGGCATTGCTGAACGAAAGAGTATTATAGGAGGTCTAGAAGAGGACAACTTAAACTTTACCAGTGATATCTTGGCATTGGTGCCTACCCGACGTTTGTCAAACACTAAATTGGAGTAAAGAAAATTTCTCCTCAAACGACTAATAAAATTTTATATATTCACTCGAGAAAAGAGAAATTAAAAATAGCGATTCACGATGGAAGCACAAAGAATTTATAAGTTTGCCGGTCATCAAAGTTTTCATGCAATTTTTTTGAAACTCAATCGGATTCCTACCGAGATCTCAAAGAAAACCCTCCTCATTCGATTCGCCTTATTTCGCTTATTAATTTAGAAAAAAAAGACAATGGATGGATACTTTTTAAATTTGTATCAAGTGTCTGCCTCCAAATCTTATATGAATTTAAATATATAGACGCAATAGCTGCAGGTGTCTGATTCTAACAATATAACTTTAATTATGAATTCAAAATTTATTACATCAATTATATTATATCTTTTAAATGGTTTTTTAATATTATATTATTACAGCTGAAATAAATTGTACGTGGTGGAGTTCATATGCTGATGAACAGTCAAATCTAAACAATTGTGAACTAGGTCGATTATATGCCACAGATCTAATTCTACCAGAACAATTATATCAATACAACTCAGTATTTCTGGGAAGAATGAAAGATATAGAAGTATCCAACCAATATTATTATTTTGAGATTTGTAGCCTTATGTGTTGTGAGAAATTGGACTGTGATGCCGCAATATTTATCCTAAAAACACAAAGCTGCTTTTCCATCTCTTGCGATAAGAATAAAAATATATGCAATAAAATAATTGAACAAATGAATCAAACAAATTCATATAAAGACAGTGAAAATAATGCGTCAGCTTATATGTCATTAGTGAGTAAAAACGAAACAAAACATGTTTCTAAACGCGACATTTTTCTTACGCCAAATATCTTAAACCCAACAGTAATAGATATTTTCTTACAAATTAGATATCTACAAATATTCAGTTCGATAACGTAAGAGACGAAAAAAATCTGCAAAATTCAATTATTGATAAAATAATAGCAGCGGAACAAAATATTCTAAATGAAACTGAATCAGAAAACTCGAAGGTTAGGAGGGAAATACTAAAAAGACAAAATATTTTAAAGCTGATAGAAAATGAGAGCGACAAAGACCGAGCAAATAATATGTTAGATGTTAAAAAAAATTCAAAAAATATAGAAACTGTATTTTATATTTTGAATATTGTTAGACAAAATCGTTAAAATCCCCTCTCATAGCTGGTACGATATTGGGGTTGCTAGGGTTAATTGGTATTGTTTGCGGTGTACTTATAAATTGGAAAAAATTGTGCTCTTCAAGAAACAAGGACAGTGACGAAAATTTAATAGCAAATTAATCATTTAATATCGTGTAAAAGCTTAGAATATTTTGTCTTTGTTTTAGGTAGATTTTGTGATCTGTTTCGATTCCCGTTCTTGCTCAGGTTCTTGCGTTTTCTTCTCGCTTTCTTTTGTTTGACTTTCTTCATGATTTTTTTGTAAGATCGGTAAATTCTCTGCTTTACCAGAGCTACTAAGACATTTATCAACAATATTATCCATCTCTGTGAAATACATTGGGGCAATTAACTCTTTAATGGTATTTGGAATATGAAAGTATGATAAATTGATAATTTTGCGATCTAAAAAAAATTCACCACTTTTGAATAAAATAGCTTCATCAGAAATCGCTAACCATAGCAATGTATCCGCACCTTGAGCTGGAGTTCGTAATTCAGTTTTATTCAACCAAATAAAATTTGAATATTTATTTTTCCATCCAACTGTATCTACCCATCCTGTATTACTATCTAAAATATAATTACCCGGACAAGCTATAGAAAATTGAACTGCAGGATATTTATTTGAAAAATACTGTGTCTGAAAAGCACTTTGTTTCTTTTGATGTGAAAAGTGTAATAATGGTTTGAATGGATAGTTCTTCAATTCGGGATTCTTGGCATGAATATTAACCGTAAAAACATCCCCACAGGCACAACTAATAAATCTATTTTTAATTTTTGATTCCGTATTCATTGTCATATACCCTGGAAAATGGGTGAGAAACAAATATGTTCCTATTACATTTAATGCAAATCCTGTTTCAAGATTATTTGAATTCATCATCTCACATTTATTGAGGATTGAAGCACAATGTATCTATTTTTATTATAAAGTTGTCCTTACAAAAACGTTAAGAGGTTTTTTTCCTCTTATAAAATCATTAATAAATTTTTGAACTTGCAATGGTTCACTTAGATCCACTACATGAAAAATCAGATTGGACTTTGAACATGTTATAGGTTTTAGTTTTTGGCTTAGAGCTTCGCTACTTATTTTTTCATGACATACTGCATGCAACGTAGTACCCTCTTTTTTAACTATATATTCACAAATCGTTTGCCCGATATCACTAGTTGCTCCTGTAACCATAAAATGTCTTCCGCTACAATCGATATCGTCAAAACTTTTAAAAGATTGAGAATTTTTCTCATAAACAGTTTTTGTGTATTGCTTTATTGATGCCTTATACCAATATAGAAGACGACCGAAATGCGCAAGATCTAGGTCAAGATGAATAAAAATTACCCAGTGATTTCCCAGCAAAGAATTTAATGGCCTGTATATATCCCATTCCACTCATTTTATAGTCAAGTTAGTGATCCGAGTTTCAATACCAATTTTACGCCTTATATAAAATTTATTCCATGTAAATAACATTGCGAAATTAATTCAAATGAATTTAGACGATCCTTATTGATATTTTAAATATGCGTCGTCTTATTGTAAATATTTGATTCAATTCAAAATTTGAGCACATTATTTTTATTAAATTTATTTTAAATTGTGATATAAAATTTAAATCGTGAGTTGATCTATTTGATCCGTTTTTCCTTTCATACTTTAAAAAACAGTAAAAGTTACTGCTTGTAATTTTTGTATATTTTTGTAGAAGATCATAGACTGAATGTTAATTAGCTGGATCTGGTCTACCAAGTCTCTGAAAGTGGACTCTCAAATTGTGTCTTTACGCATGTACTAGGATTGAAACAGAGAAAAATTACTTATTCTTGAGTTTTTAACCTCAGCTTCAAATAACAACAAAACCAATAAAAACAGTTTGAACACATAAATAAACGTCAATTTTTGACAGGAGCTTTCACAACGAGAGGAAAATGTGAAAAATGTGTCCCGTCGCACTCAATTAATGTCGTGTGGTCAAAAAATTCTATAAAGTTATAATTGTGGAAAATTATAATTTGTTCTTTCTATAATATAGCTGTATTAATATTTGGAAGAAGATAAACTCTCAATTTTTAATTTTTTGCAAAATGTTGGAAATTGCTGGCGTCATTTATATCTTACCTATTGGTCCCTTTATGTATATGAGTTTTCTACTTCCTGTATTAAATAAGATTTCCTTTATCGTTTTTACTAAATGGAACTTTATAATGATTCGCCAAATCTTCTAACATCGGTATATAAAGTTTTTAATTTCATGGGATTTTAAATTAGAAGATGTAGTCAAGTGGTAAACGTTCCCCATGGGAGGCTACCAAGAAGGTTAAGAATTAAAAACAGAGTTAGCCCATCCCATTTCTAAAAATCCTTACTTCGTATTCTTTATTGTCGCTATTATTATATGGCATCATGGGGGTAGACCGTGATGGGAAAGGCTTACTTCAGCAGACGTGGCTGTTTTACAATACCTGGGAAATCAGCATAAAAGGCACAATCAATTTCAAGTGGCGTTCTAGTGCAGTTTTTAACACTGTTTCCCCTGAGATTAGCCAAGTAAAGCAACTTTTTGCCACATTAAACATTGAGGGGGCGTACTAAAATAATATGTTGGGATGCTCTTTATATGATAGGGGGAAATTTTTTCCCTACGACAACCAAATTAATTTTTGGTAAAAAAGTGGTAAAATTAGAGAGGAACGAGGGCTTCTGGAGGGAAAAAATATTTCTTCGCAGCTATACTTTTGTTGGATATTAAAAAATTTGGGCTGAATATTTTAAAGCTTAACACAGATTTCAGTATTAAGCATAACTCAAACCTTATTTTCCCTTCTAATAATCGAATGATATTTATTCAAGAAATATATTGAACTGATTTTAATTCCATATAATAGAGTGGCCAAGATTGTTAAGAATATATGTAGTTACCTTTAAAATTTGAGAAGAATTGGTTTGTAAACTCAAATCAATAATAATTCTAATTTATGCAAAGAAATCCAAATAATTTACAAATTCGATGAATAATATCATCTTCTCTCTCAATGATATGTTCTAGAATTGAAATAAAAAAACAAAAAATAGCAAACGAAATAATAAATAAAAAAACTATAAATCTGCGATTGAAATGGTATTTTTCTTTTTTTTTAATTATTTTGGGACACTAAGTTTATTCTTTTAAAATTTAATTACAAAAATTGGAGACACCTGGCATTATAGTAAATACAAAGAAAATAGAATTTATTGATAAATTAAAAAAAATAGGATAAAAGGATATATTTTATCTCTGACGGGATGTATAAAACCTTACTGGTCTCTTTAGAGATGGGATTCATTATTTCTTTATCAGGTTTATGTTGGTGCCAGATAGGCTTTGCTGCCAAAGTTAGCGGTAGTGTAGAACTCTCACTCCTAGCCTCTTCCATCTAGAGACGTCGTATTACAATATTATTGGCTCGCGGATGCAAGGATAAAATTGTTATTATTTTTTGAAAATGAATAAACGGTTATTTCTTCATCATTTTTTAAATTCATTAAAAAGTCGTTCGGAGTAATTATCTGCAACAAGTTTTATACTGTTGCCTTGCAATTTACTTAAAATAATTAAAGGTCTGGCTTATTCACCGCAATTTTTTCTATTAATTTTTTGGGTAAACTCTTACTGATCTAATTTAAAAAAAACTTCGCTGTTTCCTTAGCGGCGTTAGTCAACTACCAACTAGTCAGCGCTGAAAAGACAAGTTAATGATTATATGGTAATCCCTCCTATTAGACACACGGTTAAACATTATTCCTCAAGATATTCCGCATCACAATGGAATTTTTTTGCGGAATAACAGCTTTCATATCTTGGTGGAAACTGTTATTAGCAGTTTGATTGATGCAATCTTGACGTCTTCATAGTACCTCTTTGCTTTGTTCCATGTCACCACCCCCAACATCGCTACAAAAGTTCTTATAAGTTTTTGGGTGATCCCATTTTAAACAAGTTATTAAATTATACAAATTCGTCTAATTGGATTAGGATCAACAATGTAAGCTAGATTTACCCGTAATCAAATAGTTCAATAGTGTGATGTCTTCTGTGTAAAGAAATTCGATGCGAAGTTAAATAGATAAAACTCACACAATACCGCTAATCTTGGAAGTGGGATTTCGACGAACGAAGGAATATATAATCTCTTTCAAAAGGAATCAGCCGGGTATTGCATGTCGAATTTGAGAAAAATAAAACTAGTTGGATTTATGTTTGAAAAACCATAATACGAACATAAAAATAGAATTAGACCTGCAACCTATAATTAAAACGTAGCGGTTGTCTATAAAACAATAGGGAGTAATTTCAAAAGCATATTAACTTTTGAATATTTGGAAACAGATTTCAAAAAAAATAAATATTTATATTCTTAAATACAACAAAAAATAGAAGATGTTTAAATTTTTGAATATTATAAAAAAATCCTCATCTTTTGCTAGCATCCTATTATTAATCATGTAGCTGCCAATGTTATCGTGCCAGTTTATATTCTAAGAATATTTAGGTGTTATTTATTTTTATTATGGTAAAATTAAAATTATTTCAAATTACATAAAGGTATAAAAATTAAATATTTATTAATAAATAATATTTCCAAAGTTTAACACAAAATATTATGACAATTGCGCAATTTATTAAATAAAATCACCAAACAAAAATTTTAATAAATTTATTTGTTGTTTTTGAATATTTATCTTCCTTTTTTTTTAATAACATTAACAAAAAATCTGTATATAATTATTTAAATTATTAATTTAGACATGATTAGAGTATCTTTTTGTACTGTTTAATCTATTAATGATCTTACGTTTCTGGTACATTTAAAAAAGACAAATTTTTCGATCGAAAGCTTAGTTTGAGCATAAATAATTATTTACTAAATATTATTTAAACAAGATTTAAAAAATAGCATATGAAGAAAAAATGTTTACTAAAATCTTATAATTACTATCTTGAGATTTTATTTAAATCCTTAATAAAAAAATAAATGGATCAAAAATGAGATTTTTTAAGGCTATTTTTTCAATATTTGGTTTTAATTTTTTGAGCCACCGTGTTAATTCCTTAAAATAACAGCTTAATTTATTGCAAATACAATAATATTACATTCATTTCTATGAAACGATATTTATTGTATCTTAATTTTTATATTGTTTGGGGCTGAATTAATCTGATTTGCAAACGATAATTTATAGGAATCTCAATCTTTAGAAAGTTAAAATGAAGAGAGTATTGAATTTGTTTATAAAATTTTAGAATAATAATATAGAAGATATGAAGAATATAATAATATGTTATTCGTTTTATTTATTTTTAGCAATATGGAAATACGGCAGAATTGCAGCGAGAATTTTATTATAAATATAGTTTGAAAATTTTTTTCATAATTTTAGCTGATTGTGAGCATCAAAATCAAGAGCAAAGTGAAACAAATATATGGTGGCCTGTTAATTTTCCTAAAACCAATTCAAGTCTTGGTAAAAATTTCAAATTTACCTGAAATTTTGCCAAAAATATTAACATCCAGATTGAATATTAAAATAATTAAATTGATAACTTCATTATTTAGTGTCAATGTTATCTTTTTTTTTCGATAAGTGTGAATTTATTGAGTAGAGTGAAAAAATGGTAAGCCAAGAATAGAAGGGTTGTTTTAAGAAGACATATGGTGTCGACTGTTAAAAGGCCTTCTTTATGTACACTTCAGAAAGGTTGGCGCCCATATATTCAGCAGTTGAGGAATAGTATAAAGCTTGATATATTTGAAGTTTTACTCGTAACCCGATTCCTATTTGGTACAATTTTCTTACAAGAAATAGAAAGGGATTATATCTTTAGTATGTGATACCTCCCCCACTACCAATAAAAATATGGATAGTAATGTCTATCTGGCAGTTGGTTCATTAGAATCAAAAGATGGGGAAATCCTTATGAAAAAGACAAGTATGTTTTCCTCAACGTGCCGAGAATAAAAAAAATAGTGGGTTGACATGGACTTAAGACAGTCAGATTAATGAGAGTGGTGTCACGTGACTTAGCGTTATTTTAAAACTTTACTCAATTAAAACACAGCCAGTTTTCCTTATGTTTGGAGGACACATTCTGCAAGAGTCCGCATAAAAGAGAAACATAAGCGTCAAATAATTTCGCATGCGTGCGATCTCAAAAAGATTGAAAGTTCGGGAGAATTCGATTTTTTGTGTTTGATTTATAATATATATTTTTTTATGGGTAATATAATACGGTTATAACCTCAATCACAGGTATTTTGAAGGATTATAAGAAAATATTTACAACAAAAATTAGTTTTTCAAATTAAATATAAAATGAGCCAAATGTTTTGGAGGTTTTAATTATTCACTATACCAGAGGTTCTTAAACTGTTGTTTGCTGCAGACCACGCAACTATTTTATGAAACAGAAATTTTTATCAAATCCCTATGGAGTTTCTGGATCTAATTGAAAAACGTTGTACCATACAATTCTTGCGTGTTTCAATTATTTTTTCCATATTAAACAAGACATTAATCCTAGCCTATTTTGAATATTAATTATAAAGATATATTGTTCTAAAACTCACAACAAATTTGTATATTTTTTGTAATAGCGACAGATTACAAATTTGTCATCTCAATGTAAATTCAATTGAACATGGTCAAGTACATATTTTCTCGAGATATTGAATCAAAATTTTATTAAAAAATTCGTAACATGTGCATAATTTTGGGAAAATTTACATTTTTTCTGCAATGCAAATTCAGACATTCAAATCGTCGAGCGACATTTTTCCATCAAAAATTACTTTGTCAATATTTTTCCTCAACTATTTATAATATGCTCATTAAGCGAAAATTAATAAAACGTATTGAAATACATTTAAAATACTTTGCATTTATAATTAAATACTCTTTTCTCAATTTTTTAAATTTTTATCAAAATTATAACAAATTTCGACGTTTAAAAGAAATCTGATTTTTTTTTATTGACGAATAAAATGTCAGTGAACATATTTAAATATACTTCTCAAATATTTTAACACATATTAAATTTACGAAACCCCTCAATTCAAATAATATTATTTAATTAATATTAAAAATATCAAAAAGATCATGTATCGACTACATAGAGATGAAAATTACTATTGGCGCATGCGCGCACGAGTCGTGATGAATGCTTTTAACAAGCTTTTGCACTCAAAATATGTTGAAGCATAAAGTATGTTATTTTTCAAAATTTAATTGATTCAAAAAATTATATTTCGTCAAGAGTTTTTAATGATTGAAAAAAACAATAAAAATCGTCAAAATGTATTCTAAACGGAAGTTTCATATTAGTTTGAGAACTGTTGACGATTTTTATAAAATGCGCCATAATACACGTTCAATTTCCTGTATTCCGTTATATTTTTGAATAAAACCAGACAAAATAAAATAAGGCGCCAAGACACATGGAAGTATTTTTGTATATAAACCGGAAATACTGTATTATGGTAATTTTTTAGAATGAAAAGAGGTAAAAATTTGGAAAAAATCTCTTCATCCTCAAAAAGTGCTCTCAATAATTACAGAATTAAAAAAAGAGTAGAAGAACAAAAATTATTGAATATTTTAAAGGGAGTTTTACCCCGGGAATCAAACCAAGTAAAAAAGATAAGCAAGTTGGAATTGCTATCGTATTCATATGAATATATATGCATTCTAGAAAATTTTTATGAAGAATTAAATAATATTTCTAGTGATAAGTAGTTTAGATGTTTGGTTGTCTTGATTAAGAATAAAAACTTGGTATATTTCCTCCGTTGGATTTTAGAACATCAACAATTTTTCTTGAGCTTCTACTAATTTTAGTAATTAACAACGAGTTTTCAATTCCACGTGAGTTTAATTCCATCTAAAAGTAGCATAAAAAATTATATGATAAAGTTAGGAGCTTAGTATCAAATTTTGCAGTGATTTAAAAGGTAAATTATATTTGCTTCCGTCAAATTACATTATGAAATATAAAAAATTTTTACTTATTTTTGAATTTTAATGTCGGTTTAAATAGCCAGCTTTTTCACTTTAAAAAAAATATATAAGGTCAAAAATTAAATTCATGCTTTTATTAAAAATATTTTAATAATTAGTTCCAATCGCACAACAATGAATTTTCAGACCAAGTTTCTCTTTGTAGAATAGTCTCTATAAATATAAAATGTTAAGATTGGAGAAGATTTTTCATGGGGTAAGAGTATCCAATTCGATTTTATTGTGAGCTATTTTGAGCAGTCCTTTGTATATTGCCCACAGAATTAACCTCCCTTGTATTCGGCTTACGGCGTGCATGTCCCAAATGAAACCAGACATTGAAAAACAAATATAAAAACAGAAATATTTAAGTTTTATAACAGGCCCAAAAAAAATAAAAGTAGTTATGCTGATTTTTATCAGCACCAATAATATTATGATAGTGCACTTAAGAAACAAGATGCTTAAAATTGATTTGTTCTAAACTTTTAAAAAACACCTATCAGAATTTATTAAAGTCTTTATAAAACTGGAAAATGCAAAAAATGTTCTTTTTTCCGTTGATTAATATTTAAGATTTAAGCCAAAAAAAACAAATAATTTTGAAAAGCATATGTATTATACTTTCATTGCCTTCAGCAATTGATTACATGAAAACAATAGTTAAGAAAGGGTAGAATATAGAGGTACGGGACTTTTTGGCGCCGGACGCTTTGACGAAGGAATTTTTAACATACTCTCGCTCAACCATGCGTGCTCCTCACATCTATAAAAGTACAGAAGTGACCTCGACTAAATCATAAATTAAGTAGAGTTAGATTA
>SGJC01000973.1:0-10898 GCA_009887335.1 Henneguya salminicola
CGTGTTCTCAAATCGGTTGTTTGCCTATAAAAACTTAAAATATATTTTAGCTGGTGGAACTTAATTAAAATCATATATTTATTGGCTAATGAAGGGGTCGCCAATCTTTTTGATTCATGACCTAATGACTTTTCCCAAAAGTTGGGCGGGAAAATAAATAGCACGCTGTTCCATTATACCGAAACTTTTATAAAACAAAAATGAAAAAAAATTGCTTTTGAAGTTGTCATTAGTAGGAAGGGACAAATTAATGGTGCTCGCGGGCCGTTGTTTGGCAACTCTTGCGCTAAAGTACCGAAAAAATATGATAAAAGTCTATCGGATCATCCTACATAAATTAATTTTAATGGAAATTTTTAAATTTAATGAAGATCGATCCAGATAAAAAGAACGAATATTTATAAATCGGTGGGTTTTTTTTATGTTAATATTCTTACATTAATAATTTCATATCGGCTCATCGAACTTCCTCCAAGAACCAAGGCCAAATGGATATAATTGTTCACTTCTAGATCTGGTGTAGGGTGCTTTTTTAGCCAATGTATTCCCTGTAAACAATAGGCGCCTCCCCTTCAGTCGTCTATGTTAAATTTAGAATTTTTATTATATTTTTTCTCTAATGGGCTAATCCCCATTACGACTGCCAGGGTTTGAATCTGCATACGAAATTGTGTAGAAGTCTTCTTACTTGATCAATAATATTTTCTCTACACATATAAATAACAGGCAAGCGATTTTTACACTCTACTAAAAAATAATAATAAACTGGTGGTTTTAATTTAAGGATAATAGCGTATTTTTTTTGTTCCTACCGTATAAAAAAAATAGTATGCCTGGATGTCTAATTTGAAAAAATAAGAATATTTGATAACCCTATTAAAATTATTAGAAAAACAAAAATTCGGATGTAATTTTCGCAATAAATAAATCAATTTCGGTACACTAGAAATTCTAGTGGTTTTTCAATTAAAAAAAACACATTATTTCGTAAGCATTATACATATTGATCTTTTCCCCCAAGCTCCTACTTATTCTATGTTGGCAATATGAAAAATACACTCGCTTCTGTTGTGAAGTGAATATGTTCTTTAGATTTCCGTAAAACAAATGAAAAAAACACATTGTTAAAATAATAAAGGGTATGCTCCAAGCATTGCAAAATTGAACTATCTGTAATCTATTTAAGAATAAAAAAAATTTCCCATTTTTGTAAGAATATTTTAAAAGTGCGTGCAGTAAATACCCATATTTACTATACATCAATACATATTTCAGGAAATAACCCTAACAGTAAATTTTCTGAATTTTTTTAAACCCATCATTGGACCCTCTTACTGACAACTCAAATACTTATAGAAGCAAGATAGGAGATAAACAAAAATAAAAATCATCATAAAAGAACTGGAAAACAAAAGTAGATCCTAAACTATTGAGGTAATGTAAAGATATACATCAACACCTTATTCGGATAAATTAGATCTGCCTCAATTAATCTTTTGCGCATATTTTCAAAAAATTTAGAGTATTATAAATTTTTCAATCTGTTTTGAGGTTAGTTTACATTAGATAAAGCTAAGCGGTTCTGTAAAAAAAAAATCGTTGTATTTCGGACTCATCACATCTTTCCTCGCAACAGTCTATTAGTTTTCCTAGATCTTTTTGTCTTCTGCCAAAATGACGTTTCATATTTTTTTTATCATACATTATGTACAAAAGACTTAGGTCGCCTCGTTGTCTGTTTCATACCTAACAATATTTATTATTTTAATTAAACTATTCCCTTCTAGCTGGTCTTTCCATGCAGCGACGACTAATATGTAGAGAGGTTAAGACTTAGTTAACTATACTATCATTTCTTTCCCCTTATGTTTAGCCGATTTATAATAATATTTTTGCCGAGAAGTCAATGCATGCGGCCGCTCGGCTTTATTAGAAAATTCGGAGGTTTTCACACAATCAACATAAGCTTACTTGCTTCTCAATTCTTGAGTAACCCAGTGTCTTTATATTTGTGCCCCCGCACTATTCTTCAATGCAATTCTAAGACTCCTTGCCCCTTTTATGCCATAAAAGTAATATACCATTTTAGTATTTTTGAAGTCCCATGATTGACTCTTAATTTATATCAATTGTGTTATCTCTCTTGAGAGTTTACTCCGCCTACTTGAACTGATTTTTATAATGGGGCATGTATGAACAACTCGTCGAATACTTTTATTAGCTGTGACAATATTGAAAAAAATAATAAATAACCTCTCAGCATTTTCGTATACAAATTTCAGCACTTCCAGTAGGACAAGAGGAAGAGTTGACCCCTTAAAAAAAATTAAATAAAACTGGAGTATACCGTCAGCTAACTTTATATTAGTTTCTTTCTTTTTAATAAAATTAAAAGCTAAAGACGACTGTTGGGTGAGCCACTGCTATCAATAGTCAGCGCCGAAGCCAAAAATTTCTTACCTCAACTCTGAATCTGATATACTCAATGTTTTTAGCTTCCCTTCTCCAAAATTCAAAGATATTATAATTAAAATATACGACTGGGCACATTTTTAGCAGATAAACTCAGTTAAGGGGATGTACGCCTTATAATTTATTGAGTATTACGCATGCGTTGATTAGAAATTTTCGAATCAAATATAAAAGCTTAGCTTGGAACTGCCTAGTTAAAATATATTTGTGTTTTTTTTTAATATAAAGGGTGGAATTAAAGTATATAATTTTATCTCTAGCATTATAAAGTCTTTTTTTTTACATATATTTTAACACTGTTAATATAAATTCACGAGAGTAACCTTATACAACAGTTGAGATGAACGTTAACTAAAAATTTTTAACATGAACAAAAAGTAAAAATAAGTTAATTTAAATATATTAAATAATTTTTAGAATGATATAATAGCATAAACACTTGCAAAGGCCATACTTGCCATAATAGCAAGTCCAAATAATATTCCAAACAAGCAGGTTGTTATATTTATTGCATATGCTTTTTGAGAATTTTTTGAAATTTTTACTACGTGTAATATAACTTCAGGGAGCTAGGGATAAAATTAAAATATACTACCATAACGACTAATCCAATGTATAAAAACATTCCTCCACAATATGCTTCTATGTATTTTATAAAATTAGGATTAGTTCCAAAATATAAGCCTATCATAGAACCAAAAAAGTTAGAGGTTGATGCCACGCCGTTCCAAAATAAACCTTGATAAAATGTCATACCAGAATTAATAAGAATAGCAAAATCGCCTAAAAATATAATATAAAAAAAAACCTAATTCATGTGTAAATTCTTCCAAAAATATTGCAAATGTTACGATAAGTCCTTGTCTAGTCGATTCAGCAAAAGATGAACCGATTACCAAACCATCGATGAAATTATGTACAAAATCCCCTATTAGAATAATTAAAGCACACGATGAAACGGTGGGATTCAAAAAAACAGGTTTATAAAAAGGATTTCGTTTAGATTCGTTTTTAACTGTAATTTTACATTGGAAACTCTCTGGTGCGTTTTCATGTGGCGTATGAAATTCCGGAGTAGCACAGCATGGATCAGATAAATCAGGTATCTGCTATTGATATCAATAAAATATACCAATACGCCTCTACTCCAATAAACAAATGTTTTAAGTAATATCTCAAATATCAAAAATGAATATATTGCAGATAAAAATGTAATAAATTTATAAAAATCAACTGCGTTATTTTTCGGATCAATATCCAAAGCGTTCGGTAATAAATGAAGCATACCATTACCAATTAAAACTCCAACTGACATTGATAGAAGAAATACCATTATTGGTTGAAAAAAATTCTTGTCTTTTAAAAAGATGAGTATGAAACCATTAAGGGCACATAAATTAATTATAAATGAGGCTGAGAGCCCTAATAACCAAGCTGAATATAAAAATATTGAATACCTTTTACCGGGTGAGTATTTATTAGTAACTGTGTATGTGAATCGTGTTTTACTGATTGACATTCTTGAGATAAAGCATTTTCAATTATAAAAGGACAAATTTCTTGAAATTTTTCACGGGAAAAATCAAAATTGGAATCGGTGTTTTTCGTCAATTCAATAGAATTACAAACATCAGTACAATTGTAACATTTCTAAACTATTTACTCACAAAATATTAAAAAATAACTTGGACAAAAAATTAATAATTAAACAAATGTTATGACGAAATTTCAGTACTTTATAGGTGCACAATATATAATGTATGGATGATGGAAAGCAATGATCAAGGTAAAATTGAGTAACAATGTGGATCCATAAGGAAGAGATTGTGTCAAATATTTGATAGGCGAGACCCAATAATAATACTATCGGTGGTTGTGATGCCTACCTGATATTTAGGAATAAAAATTAAAAAATGGTCAAATAAGATCTGTTTGTTTCGATTAGATTACCATCTCTTCATTCTATCAATAATTTATAAAAATTAAACAAGAATTACACATCGTGTAACAAATTTTCAAAAAAAAAGTAGCAAGGGACTAGATTACCGATCCAAAATATAATTTTTCCCACCTCGAAGACTGCTTATCATGGCAAAACAAAACCTAGATGAATAAATCAAAAAAGGATCTACCCTGAAAATGGAGAAACTGAAAGGAAAAAATATGCAAAACTAAATATATATGTAAATTTTAATGGGTTCGTCTTGATAAGGGATGCGTTACGACGCATCAAACTAGTAAGTGATACTGACATTAAAATAAATAAATTTTATAAAAAAAAGATTTTAATATAACATACATACAACACTTATAAAATTTTAAATCACGTTTATTTCATTCCCTCAAAAATACCCACAGAAGCAACAAAACAAAGGAACAAAAGAACTCGTGCGTTAAAATTAATCACGCTTGGCATTCAAATTCGTAGAGAAATTTATAGTCAACTGTAATATTATCTATTCGGGGGCGAATTGAAAAGTGTAAAGCAGCTCAAGATTTTATGGTGTTTAATTAAAATCAGACATTAAATTAAAATATTTATGAGTTCGAGAAATGAGCAAAATTCTAATATATAACCTTTATGAATTTATAGGTTAGAAGAATAATAATATAATTTTTGTTCGGAAGGGATGATTGGGAATATGCCTTAATATCTTAATGTTTTGGTGCCCAATCAGCTATGGTTTCTATTCGGTATTTTATTTAGAACTTATACACTTCCAGTAGAAAAGTAAACCGATTTACAGATTACTTGAAACCATTGAGATGGTGGGAGGAGACACAGGAATTCATTTTGCCAAACTGATTGCTTTTTAATAATTTATCAATCCTGAGTTACAGGGGGGCGATTCTTACAAAATTTTTCTGTTTTAAAAATAGGTATCGGCTTAAAAAGTTGGAGAATATATAATATACACAAATGAATAAATCATTGTATAAAATATATCTTGGGGATTTAAAAATTTTATTTTCGCAAAAGTAGGTAAAATTGATTGAGTTGAACTGTGCGGTTATTTGAAAAATAATGTCATCGAAATAAATTACAAAAAGACTTCTTTTTTTTTACTTTATCAAACTGAGCATGCGCTTATTTGGTTCAATTCTACTAATATTACATGAAATTTTAAATGTTAAATCGTCTCAACATCCTTTTAAATTTGTGTTAAATTTTCAAATAAAAATACAATAAATAAATATAAATTGTTGTGCCTTTTTATCTGAAATAGGAAAATCTTTTAGAGAAGAACAAATGGGGAGAAAGGATGGGATCAACATTTGTTATATTTTTCCATGCATTTCTCGTGATGTTTTGTGTTTCATGAAAAAATTGGATAAATTAAATTAAGGCCATTATTTTAAATTTTAAAAAAATATTTTTAAACGTTAAATACTCGAGGACACGTATATTTTATGTTTTTACAATGTAAAATTCAAAAGAAGCATAATTTTGTCTCAACGGAATAATAATCGATATTGAAAAAAATCGTACGAAGAGGTTATTGGTTTTACAATTTTCATGAAAATAGGAGTTATTAGAGAAGCGGTTGGGTTTTATGGGATGTGACAATAAAATCATATCCTTGTATCTTTTAATATATTTTTATATCACTACCCCTATAAATAAATAATATACTGATTATAACAAAAAGATTGAATAGAGTAACATTTATTCTTTTTAAAACAAGGCGCGTGTGGCAACTGTCGATATTTACGTTACTTTTTAAATGTAAGACTGAAGAACGTATCCGGCGCATAAAAAGAGAATCAGGTGTATTATAAAGAGTAAGAATCAAAATATAGAGGCAATCCTTAATCGTTTTTATTCTATCTTAATTTTATGCACCGATCACTTTTAAAATAAATACCCACCATATTTTGTGGCTAATGTGAATGAGTTGAATGAAATATAACAAAACGTGTCAAATATAGCGCCGCGAAATGCGGTGGGAATCGTTCTAAATTACATCCCTCTGCAGGAAGTGCTTTTCAAAGAATATTAAATAGCTTTATCATTAATTGAATAAAATATCAAAATTTATCAAAACCTAAAAAATTTACCTCCAAACTATTAACATTAAATTTCCAATTCTAATATATTTTTCATTCATGAAATGCAAGCTTTAGTTTGAAGGTGATAAAAATCAAAAGGATTAATTTTTTTTTAAATAGTTAAACCCGTTGGGCATGATTTTTATTGAAATAATATGAATTACCGGCGCATTTCTATCAAATAATTTTGTATTCAATTCTTTCAGACTTTTGTCGGCAATTAACGAATTCAGTAATGAATTAAGTTCGGATTTTGATAGTTTAATAGAATTCTTCAGCGTTCCATAAATTATTGGAATTATTAAATGAAGCCCAAGAGTTGTGACAATAATTTCTTGAGGTATAGACATGCTCGATTGCACGTTAAAATTTTTTAATTAGTTAAGATGATTATACGCATCCTCTTATTTAAATAACATCACTAATTTATTCATATGTATTTTATAAACACGTGCGCATTGCTAAAAAAATACAAAATTTTATTAATAATTAGATTTAAAACGTTTGATACGTTAAGCAATTATTTTTAAAGTGTTGTTATTCTGTAAGGTTGTTCGTTTATTATTTGTTTAATAATTGCAAAATTTTTAACAATTTTTCAAAATTCAACTGATTATAACTGCCGAATAAATGCCAATGCGAATAATTAAATTAAGGTTTTAATTTTTAAAATCTTATAATAAATACAGATAATCTAGAATAATTTTCGAACAACTATTAAAAGTTGGTGCGTTCGTGAAATAACGATAAGTTTGGATGCCACTTATTACAGTCATGCGTCTTTACTTATTTATTAATAGTTACTGAGCTGATATCATGCCATAGTTTTGGTTGAGCCTATTTTATCATACCTAACATCCGGTAATAGTCCAGTTTAGGTCAGTAGGGTGCCACCAAATGTCGGAAACAGTCGTTTTATCATTTTTAATGGCTTTAATTTAAAAAAAAAATTTTTAAATTGCAAATACTAATAGCATAAAAATGACTTAACTGAATTTTTGTTCCTGATCAATGTTATTAATGACGAAAAGGTAAAAATTTTAATTATTTTTCTAAAATCACATTCCTTTTTGCATCCACTGGTATACAACACCTTCTTCTACGTGTGTCTTTTTTTGCATATTTCTTTTGAGTTTTTGTCAAGAAATTTGCATATTTTTTGTGTAGATCAGCGGATTTTTAAAATTAAGAAAGTCTGTTTCCAGTAGGACTTCAGAGTGTAAATAGTCAATTTCGTTTCAACCTCTATCAGCAGCTCTCTTATCATAAACCCCCTGTAGTTTCTTGTAAAATTTTCTCAGTGCGAACACGTCGAAGGAGTTCTTTTGTCCTTTAACTATTAAGATAATAAAAGAATTTTGAACAGGACCTTTGCACTTCCTCGAAATTATGCCAAATATTCATTATTCCGGCACAGGTCTACCACTCTTGTATTGCGCCTCGGCAACAAGGCATTCATCGATTTTGACTATTTGCCCAGGTCCACCAAGCATACCACTTCCATTCCTTAAAATTTTCATCATCGTCGATGAGATCCCTGCCATATCTGTACTTTTCCATTACAATTTTTTTGTCAATAGATATTTGAAAACACGTTTCTTTTTATGGGGTGTCGCGGGAGAAATCGGTAAGGATTTGTACTAGGATATACAAAGATGGGTGAAATTCGTAGAAAACTGTTTCTCGCCATATTGAATGTACAGTAAGGCTTCGGCTTAATAATGATAATTGAGGTTAAATATTATGTTCGGTCAAAGTAATATCTCAATTGGAACAGGATATATAGGCTAAAATATGCAAATTTAAAAGCTCTATAACTTATATCTAAGATAATAATTATGATTGAAACTAACCTACAAAAAATTATGTTTAAATTGCTAATGTTATAACATCAAGATTGATTTTTTTTGTACTCGGACTGGATGTGTAAAACCTTGCTGGGCTTTTTCGAGAAAGGCTTCACGCCCCCACTTCCTCCGACTGCCCGGGTGCAGACGCTAGGTAAACACCACTGCCAAGATTCAGCGGTAGCGTGTGTTCTCACACACTAAACGTCATGCCCAACCTCTCCCCTCTAGGGGTACCGTATCACAAAGGCAGTGGCTCGAACAGCAAGATTGATCAATTAAAAATAGGCCTGTATATTTTGAAATATGATATGCGCAATTCAATTTTATCACACTCATGGAGCCTATTAGTATTATTTCCTACCATATTAGATCGATTGCATGTAAATATTTATTGGTTTTTACCTCGCAGAAATGGAAGAAAGTCATATTTCTTGACCACATTTAACAAAGAAGATTGTGTCCAAATAAGCGATGTTTTGTAAGGTAATTGAAAGTAGGCTCGTCGTTTTAAAAAAACTCAGTAGTTTCGTTTGAATCCCTTTTAAGTTAATTTGCGCGTGCGCTCGGCTTAAAAAAAACGTTTCGCATTCCTGCTCTCTTTACTTTTACCGAGCATCCTTTTATTCTCTGTTAAAACTTAACAAGAGTAAATTGTAGTATGGTCCCGTTCACCCTTATCCTCTTTTGATATGTTTTGTTTTAGTTGTGCTTTTATTTTTCAGTATTAAGGTTGGGATTTCGAGTATATATTTTGTGTCTTAGTGTAGGATTCCCAACTTTATATTTCGCCGCCCACCCCCCTCCGGTTGCGTCTATGGAAAATATCAATGCCGGGAATTCTATCGATTTTACTCTTAATAAATAGGACACTAAAACTGAAATGGTGTTCAGAATTAATCGCTTGTATAGTATGGGTGTAGGTAGAAATTGTGTCAACAAAATTTATAGATTTTGTCTTATTTAAGTTAGTTTACTCTAAATCAGCTTTTCTCACCCTGGGCTCCAGGGTTTACAGTTTGGGCCCTTAAAAATATATCTGGAGTGAACTTATGAAAATATCTGGTTTTCCAATCAATGTTGTGCAAATTATTTTTATTTCAATATTTTTGTAACTATGATATATATTTATTGTTAATCTCATCACTATTTAGATCCAAAATGGAAGCTTTCAAGACTTTTCGCAATCACCTATATCCTTGTTCTACAACCTTTATACGCCGCCAACCAACGAAATTTCGTGGGCCGGCTAGTGGCTTGACAGAAATAAAAAATCGCTCACTTCTATACCAATAGATTAGTACTCTATCATTTATGCTAAAAAAAATTCTGCGCAGCCGCTTAAGAACACGGACGGCCAGAATTTGTCAGATATATTTTTAATGTTCTCGCAGAAATTAATCATTATTATCATCACATCTGTTGTGTTTAATGGCGCTGTTGTTTCTCTTCCATTTCCCCCGAATAAGATAATACTATATCACATAGATTCAAGAAGAACTGTAGCGACCGAGATACTTAGCATAATAGGGATAAGAATCATAGAATTCCTCATTTTAGTGGTGAAATTTTATATAATTTATCAAAATGGTCAACCCTTTATGTTTTCCCAAGATTTAACTTAAGTTTTGCAGAAACCTTTTGAGAATTCTGCGTTTACATTTACTCTAATTATGGCTTCAGAATGAAAAAATTTTTCTCTTTTCATATCTAATATCCTTGATATATTTTTGTTTTTGATATAGAAATAGTTAAATTTGGAATTATTCTAACTCTTGCAAATTCATGCTGCCGAAAGATGCGGAGGATAAATGGAATTTTACCTACGAACACAAAAATGCGAAAAAATACTGTGCGTCAAACTTCCTTTCTAATTTAATTTAATTGTTATTTTTTTAGCAAAATCTGGCGGATAAGTTTCCTGCAATAGTTAAACATTTTTTAACCCTCTCCATGCAGTAATTATGTTGACTGATGTATTTAAAATTTGCATTGGGTCATTTTCAGTACGTGTTTGCAACCCGGTTTTACGAGTTATTTTTGAAAACCGAAAACATAGTTTTATAACTCAATTCCTAAAACCGGGTTTAATGTTGATGAAAACATCGTTATTTTATATTTTTTGTGTTCCCAAATTTTATTCTTTTGATCGTTTAAATTCGTTCTTTTTCGGTATTTTTTCCTCGGTTTGTAAGCCGCCTGTTTCGTTTTTTTTAATCTATCTTTTTATTATCTCTTGGCATACAAAAGTACTAGCACCTTTCATTCCCGAACCATGCATTAAATACAAAATAAAATATGAAGTGCAAAGGAAAAAAAATGAAAATATTTTTTTATTACACTATATAACGCTCTTTTTTTTAGGGGGTTAAATTTGTGCTTATGTGATATTTTTTCAACGCTACAATAATATTCAATATTAATGGGAAATCTTACAACCGAGATATTGTAGGGAAAAATATATTTAAGGATTTTAATTTCAGAGAGAAATGACCAGGGACAAGGCGTAACGTAGTTAAAAAATTGGCC